>JASANE010020627.1:0-63498 GCA_030248225.1 Trileptium ribeirensis | reverse complement strand
GGATTTAAAGGTATATACTCAAATCTTTTACAGCGATTTGCTATCATTTAGCTATGTCCCAGCTAGATCCTTTTGTGTAATTATATGACCAGACGTATTATTCTGTGTGTAATAAATAGTTGGTTATAACGGCGCGTTACAGAAAGAAACTAATAGAACTTCATGGTGCTTTGTTCTTTTCGTGTTTTGCAGAAGTCAACGAATGTCTAGATGCTTCACTAAACGACTGTGATGCTAATGCTGTTTGCGAAGACACGCCTGAATCATATCAGTGTCGCTGTCGACCAGGATACAAAGATATTTCAGATAATCGACGCAGAAGACCTGGTCGTCGTTGTTTGGAGCGTGAGTTTCCGGTGAAATCTTGTTGATTGTAGGGTAACATTTATATGTTCCGCATTACTGACCATTGCGAACAAACGCAGCAGTCATAGTAAACGAAATGTTTGCCATTGCGGACCTGATGTCTCATTACACCCAAACTTTTTTGGGTTTAACTCCACTGATAATTATTGGCGATACATGCACGTAGGCCGAAGTGCCAGGAGGGAAAACGAATACTTCAAGTGTGGAAGATTTTGACGGTCCAGGGAGTAGATTTACCTGTGTCGGTGGGGAGTCACCTGGAGATAAATTTTCGAAATATTTTTGTTGCTCAAAATTTTATTCAACTTTTACCTATATTATCAAAATTTTCCGTGCACCTTAGGCGCGCTGGATGGGGGCCTCATAACGGTAATTACGCCTCATAGGGCGATAATACGGTATGATCGACGGATGGGTGGTTTAGCTTCAGGGGACAATCGCCCTCAGAGCATATGGTTATAGGTTAGCCAGTACACAGCATGAGTAATATACTAGGAAAAAATAGCAACAAAGAGTTTATAAACTAGGTAAATATGGTGCATGCATGAGGTTTAAGAAGTATAGCCGGTGATTCGGGGAGAGTGTTGTAAGGAATTTTTTCCTCCATTTTTATTTTATTTTTGCCTAAATTTTCCGAGTGCCTATTGTGCACGGGGGCGGGACGGGCTACCTGCCAGTGAGTCAATAGAAGCTCGCACCGTGTGAGACGGGGCCGAGCTTCAGGAGGGATAATTCCCTTCTCCCTGAAATCAACCGACTACATATAACGATGCTGACGATAAAAACATTAATCTCATTTAGGCTCTAAAATGTTTTTCATCATTATTTTAAAACCAAAAACGGAATTGCGATGAAGCCCAAGAGTAGACCCCTGACGCAGAAGCAACACTGCGATCAGTAATCTTCACAGCCAAATACAATCAAACATTTAAAACAATAAATGATAACAGCAAAACATGCACGAATTTCGGTCGAAGGTTTGTGTATTCAGCAGTTTCGACGATATTTAGAATATATTGACGGTATATTGTATAACCTGAAAGCACACAGATTGTCAAAATTTAAACAATTACCGCTAGTAAAATACCAATAACAATGTCGCCAGTAACAGTAACAATACAATACATAAGCGATTTTGACACAAAATGGGAATTTCTCCTGTACAATATATATGGTATTCCCGCTCTACTTCGAATTTGCGTATATAATTATTGACTACTATTGTGCCCGCGGGTGCAAATACCTGTACTGTGAAATTTTTTTCACACCATTTTAGTGTTTACTACGCTATATATTAGAAAACAACAAAGCTCTTTGGCTTGAAACTATGCGTTTTTTATTAATACAGGAAAAGAGTTCCCATAAAATTTTCTATTGATTCCCAAAACTTTTTTCATGAATGGGAATAATTTTCATTCAGGAAAATACTTCTAATCAGCGGTGCAAAATTTCGTGAATTCGCCCATCCGTTCTTGGAAAAGTTAGTCGTTGTTGCGTTAAATTGTTGCCAAGAAGCAGGATAAATACGTATGTGTTTGTTTATGATTCGGATGTGCTGCGAGCTGTGTACGATTACAAAAACGCTTGTAACATGGCACTTCTACGTAGCAAGTGATACCGTAACGCTGATACGTCAATGTCTAGACAGTTTTCTGACTCAAGGATTCGCTTGTCTCTACCGTCCCAACCTAAACCATGCGCTGTTGTCAATGCAACTGTAGCATGTATTTTATTACTATTTATTATATATTATTATTATTGCCATGCGTCGATATTTCATGTGGATGCATTAATTTCCGAATTCTAAGAATAGCAGAAGCTTTTCGTGTTGGTGACATTTCGGTGGAATGTGGGTTTTGATGCTTTAAAAATTGCATAAAATACTTCTTGTATTGTAAAAACTTCTTGTATAAATTTGTTGCTTTGATCCTGAAGTTCTTAGCATTTTCAATTGCAGCACTCTTGATCATGGTGCTTTGTTGTATCGTTAAATAAAGGTTTTTGGAATTTTGCAAGAATGTCTTCTGTGTCGGGTCGTAAGAGTTAGAAACATATAGTTGATAATATATCGTCTAGAATACGGTGGTACTGATAGATCGAACTACTCACAAGCTTGCTTAACTCCTCACGTCCGTAAACGGACGATAGAACTATCTTAAGGCCGAAAGTTGACATCTGCAAACGGATCGTCGAAACCGACTAAGTTAACTAAATACATTTACGTCTCCGATACTGCAGCGAAAACTGTAGGACCACGTGCCACGACCTTTAAATATTTCTATATACCTTGCGTCATACTTAGCATTGTATACTGCTATGCGGTATAGTAGAAGGAACATATATGCATGCAAATTCGCAATGCAGCCTATGGTAATGATATTTCAGCGTGTACATAGCGGAAAGGAAACCAACCATATTTCTGTATAAAAATAGCTTGCCAAATTATAAGATACCGAATAAAGTATTGTAGTGTTGAATGAGTGTGTCAGTCCACAGCTTCATGATTGCAGTTCGGATGCTCTATGTAAGGACCTGGACGACGGATATACATGTGCTTGTCGAAATGGATTTATCGATGCTAACGACCAAAATCCAGGCCGTGATTGTAGAAGGGGTAAGTTGGTCACTTTATACAGCTAGATTAAGAAAAATACTTGGAACAGTGGGATTACTACTGAGCTAGTTTGCGCGCCGTACAATCATGATCGCCAAGCTCAAGCCAGCGCCGGACCCCAGGCGCCCCTTGGACTTCGGACCTCGGTGCATGTATGTTAGTTAGCGCAATGCTTTGCAGAACAATTTGATACGGTAATTGGCAGAGTCGGGGATGGGAGGTGTTAATTCTTAGGTAGTGCTAAAATGTTTAATATATTTTATTTTAAAAGTAACATAAAAACCGATTAGCAATTCGATGATGCCACAATACCAAAATAAAACATTACGATAAATATTCAAATTCCAACAGTTCCGCTAACCTTGCTTATTTTGTGATATTTTATAAATAGTTAGCTGCGTCAGTTCGATCACATGAATAGAAATTTTGTTCTACTGCAGTTGACATGCATGTATACGCGTCGCAGTTAGTCTTTGTTTCATTTTTACTCTCATGTTATTTCATACCCACTTCTGAGGGCTCGGGCATCATACCATCTTTAACAGCTGGTCTAACCCCGTTCTCCTTGGCGCCACCGCAAGCGCCGAACATATAGGCCCCGGAGGCGCCGCACCGTGAATCCGCCCTCCCCAACGACCTCTTCCGCGCGACGTGCTTACCGCCTGCAGAAGGACGGGAAAGCCTTCCATTCCTTGATGACTCGGCTACCTCGCTCCTCTTTGGGCCCGGGAGCTTGGTCATCAGCTCAGCTTGGTTATTTTTATGTTTGTTCTCTTGTTCTATGTTCTAAATATTCTCCGTGAATGAGGACACGGATATTGTCCAATTCCAAACATTCAGCGTTGAACCTGTAAGATTAATACGAAAATTGCTATGAACGCTTTTTAGAAATTGTTTTAAAAAATATAAATTACTATAATGTATTAAAAATATTAACATCTTAAGCCTGAAAAGACACTTTAGCAACTACTTTTTAACGTGCCATATTGCGATTATTCTAGGACCTTTTTTAAAAATGATGTGTTTTCAAAAAATGTCGTCGTCATTAGCAACAAAGCTTTCTAGCATGGTCGCAGAGGCTTGGTGCCAACTAATTTCAGGTTATGCCTGGTTTGTCGCTAAAGTGAGAATTTAGACTTTAAGGTCAGGTCTAGAGCCTCGCCTAGCTGAATATACCGCGATATATGAGCATCCAAACCAAGCCAGAGCTTAATATCTTTCTGTGATAACCGAACCGAGCCTGATGTATCTGAAAAAGGTGTGGTCGGCGTTTAAAAGCTGTCTTTAGCAAGAAATGAACCCATTTCAAGGGCAATTACAGAAGAAAGGTTTAATTTTTCTAATGCTTTTCAAATATTTAATGACATCCGTCCTAATACGTCGTTAATGAAGCATTTATATCTTCAGAAATCAATGAGTGCCTCAATCCACAGTTGAACGATTGTGACAAAAACGCAATATGCGCTGACCTGCCGGCTGGGTTTACGTGCAGGTGCAGAAAGCCTTACAGAGATGAATCGCCGCAACGTGGCAATCCCGGTCGCATATGTCGCTGTAGGTGTAGCATAATAAAGTATAAAATATTACCGTATAGTACATCAATTGCAACACAGTAATATCATTTGAGAGCTCCTTGCTTATTGTGATATCATTTTTTGCGCTTTTTGGTGCGTTAAATCTGAAACAGCAAAAAGAGAGCCATTTGATATGAGAACCTAATAAACTGAAAACGTGGTCCAGTAATGTTGTGCTAGCGTCTCGAATTTTAAACAATCTTGTTCATACATCATGTGCATAGGCGATTGTCACTCCAGAGGTGCCGGACGCCACTCCCTCCTTGGCGCGAAGCACCCCATGAGGCGGACCTCCCGGCGGTGCCCCAACCGCGAACCCATGGCAAAGTACCTCACGTTCACCCGCGCATCGGCCGATCCCACCTCTACCACAAAGAGTACAGCAGGCCGAATCCACCCTCACCAAAGCCTAACTAATTTTGTACCTTAGCAAGGTATTACCAGGAATTAGTGAAGAATATATATGTTTTATCTTTTGGCGTGCTGGGTAACTTTAATGCTAGGGCGTTACTTATGGGACACCATGATAAAGACATGCATTTTTTAACGTAAAGCAGATCTGAGTTTGCACACAAAAGTGTATCGATATTTTCAGCATACTTTTGACATAGAGTTACAGGGATGGACAGGCTGGCAGATCATTTTATCAGCAGTTTGCTTTTAGTAAGCACGAGGTTACTATTCCTTTGCATATCAAATGCATAAACAACTTTATTGTCCTGTGAATAAGCGAACGGTTCAGCATAGTAAATGCTTACATGAGACACATAATGTCTCATGACCTTTAAGAATGCGTAGCTCTTTTTCTTAAAACAGTTACGCTCACTCGATTTTTGAAAACAGTATCAAATTTTTTCAAACGCAGAAATTCAGGTCAGCTCCTACAGTTTTTCAACGCAAAAACTATGTTAAAGTTAAGCATTTTCTTAATCAGTGTAAGTTTCGCAAAATGCTAAAAAATTTTTGTAAATAAATCACAATGTTCACTATAAATGGGAATTAGACAACTGTGTCTGGTATGAACGTTGATTTGTCATATCTGGTGCCGAAATAATCGTACGATGTTAGTTATATGAGGTGCCGAAATGATCGCAGTATATTATCATTGAAACTACCTTATCTATCGTTTCATTATTCAGTTGACGAATGTTCGCATCCTCGTTATAACGACTGCGATGAAAATGCGGTTTGTCAAGATACCGATGATACATATTTTTGCCACTGTAAAGAGGGATTTGTGGACGTATCGGGGAATAAGCGGAAGCCTGGACGTCAATGCGTGCCACGTATGTCAACTTTGCTAGCTTGTGGTATCATATCTCCCGATAGAAATCTTACTGTTCGAGTGTCAGCTATATGTTAATTTTGAAAAGCATGATACTTCGGACGGTAATAAACTGCATATCACGCAGTTTGGTGCAGGTCTGCTGAACATCTTTGCAATTTGAATAAACCGTGGAATCAACAGCGTTAAGGACTTTATATTTCCCAGTACTTAACAAACTGTGTTATTGATTTATGCAGTTAAGACATCAGTTTTATTCTGTGTGACACACTGCACGCCAATTTTTAGTCAACCGTGATTGTAAGCATGCATCGACCAGCCAGAAGCGTTGTACAAAGTAATAGCTGCCCTTCCATCTCACAACATATATATTACGTTGTGCCATGTAAATTTTGCATGCTATGAAGATTCCCTGCAACATTTTATCTGAAAAGAATGAATTACATGAAAAGTTATTGGGTTTCATTATCTTTTCATCCATCAACTTTTCAAGAATTGTGATAGATCTTATAAAATTGACGCGTCATTATTTATTTACGTCGATACTTTGCTAAGTTTAATGCGCTATAATAGAGATTATGCTTACTTAAATAATTTTGTGACAGTTATCCACTTTTGTTGCGGAAAATTTATGCTTTCAATTTATCAAATTATCAAATTTTCTCGTATTTATAACTATATTCGTATTTGCTAACAAATCTGTATCTTCCCGAATTATGCAGTGTACACAAAATAAGATACTAAATATTCGAGAGCAATATTTTGCTGTAAGAGATATATACATTAGAAGTAGGGACAGCAGCACCTTATGGTTCCTCTGAAACATCTAATAACTCAATATAACTCACTGTGTGGATCATAGCGATTGTTGCGACTTACTATCCAGTAGTTCTGACTACCCCGGGGTTTATTTCGCTTATTTGGTTGTTTAGAGAAAAACCTGGAACAAAGTACGTTGCAGCCGGTTCCATCGCAACCGACAAACGTCATTCCTTGCGGGTTGGCGTTATGCCATCTGGACCTCGGAGAAGTATGTATTGGAGGGGTTCGATGCGCATGTCCATATGGAAAGAATCGTGCACGAAATGATGAAATCTGCCGGGGTGAGTTAGTTATTCGCTACCAAGTTTTCATAGTCAGGGTACGTCCTATTGTAACCCGCGCTACAAGCTAGCTCAAATACGTCCATTGTATCAGCTTATTTAACTTAAGTACAGCTACGCCTAAATAGGAGAAGGCACCTTGCTAATCATTTATTACAACTCGCTAATAATACCTCTAAATTTCATGTCAACCTACGACATTTCTTTCGATATTTCTTAGCTCAAATTAGCAAATATCTTAAGCTATCTGTAAACAATTGCACAATTTTCAACAATTGCACAAGTTTTATATGACAAATGCACACACACAGTGACAGGCACAAAACAGCGTAAAACTGAAAGCGTGATTTTATTACCCGTGGTGTGCTTCGTAGGATTACTAGAATGATTAATATTTTGTAAGGTTCACATCGTTACGTAACACTGGTATACAGCTAACCCTGCAAAGATGCTTGAAACATACATGATGAAGCTCCGAGGCCTTCACAGGGGATAGTCGATTCCGGCAAGGAAGGAGGGAGTTCTGAGAGGGCAGGTCGTCAGTTTTTTCAGCACCCCCTCCTGTCGACGACCCATTTTTGCCGATTTTACCCCAACTCCCTCAGGGGGTCCGAAACCTCAGGGGACAGACTCCGAACCCCTGCTTCTGCATGTGCGGCTAGAAAGTTGGATAAATCCAAGATAACCAGGGTTCTGATTTCCCGGCATCACGTCGTGTCGTTATATCTCTTATCATTTTTAAAATAAGTTTGTTTTTGACGGCCACGACTGGTATATTTGTCATATAATTTATAACAAATCTATTATATTAACAATCGTCTGCTCCAGTGTGAATCAGGTGCGATCCGCTTGTGGCAATGATGCTCGATAACGCTAGGAGACCACACAGTCTACAGCTAAGCTGCTTTGAAATGGCCCACAAGACTTGTGCTTAGAATACATACTTAGGTCTCGTGTGGATGCAATTTGCTGCCAACAAAACCAATACAGTTTAGCATAATAACTAAAACAATGCAGTTTAGCATATCTGACTGAAATCTGACTGCAAATTTAGAGTCGATCTCGTTTACTTTCCCACTCATCGTTGCTCGCCGAGGACAGAAACCAGAATTTTGGCTGCCTGCATATTCTGATACGACAAGTCCTCGATTTCTTGAAATCAGCGACCGTTTTAAAGAAGGGGTAAGCATGCACAGTATTTATTTTAAATTTGACACTGTACACTAGTATATCATATAGTTATGCAAGATTCATGTCAAAATGCGTGTATACATCTCAAAATTAGTGTTTGTTGCTATTGCACAAAAATAACGGTCGTTACATGACTATCTTTAAATTGATGTATGCAATGGTTTGATAAATATAGTGTGTAGCTATGTTTGACAGCATTCTATATATATATCACATATTTTGTGCCAAGTGGTAGCTCAAACTTGCTTAAAATATGTAATTAATGAAGGCCATTTTCTCTGTGTAACGCGCTTTACATATTCTCTATTTTACAAGATATTCTAAAAATAGCAACTCGCACAAACTATTTTACCTACAAAACTTTATTTCTATGTGGTAACAAATTAAATACGGTAATTTGAGAATGCATTCATACAGTTATTAACCACTGTATGTTACATATTTTAGATTCAAGGAATTTTTGAAGCAACAACAATGCAGCCGTATTTTATAACATCGGAAGTTATTGAAATTGTTCATCCCAATGCAGTTAATAGCAGTATTAACAACGGTCTGTGGTTCAACTATCGAGTTTTCGTTACTCCTGAGCTGGATGGTCAGGCTGAACCAATCTTTGATACAATTCTGCGAACAATTATCGACCGATATAATTATTCTGTTGGTGGAACAGATCTTTATATCAATCTCTACCAGCCGAACCCATGTAGTTAGTTTAAAACGCGTTTTAAAAGATATTTGGCATTTATTTGCCAAATTATATTTGGACGTATAAAATAAACTAAATTTTTTATTTTGTTCTATATTAAAATACTGTGTAAGGAAAACATCAATACAAACAATTTATAGGTAAATAATTCTCATTATCCTGAATTATTGATGTCAAGTCCAAACGCATGTTTCATCACAGCAGCCATATCATAAATTAAGTCAAATAACATGATTATAAGAAAAACTTGCACATAATAAAATTAAAAACCTGAGCATAAGGTGTCCTATTTATAGTCGCTAGGACATTCCACATACGAAAATTTTTATAATTCAAGCAGCTTAAGAAACATTACAAATCCTAGTTCACAAGTTAAAATAAATGTCTAAATATCAGGTTAGATGATCATTTCTTTCTGCATTACGTACAATTGCAGTTAATTCACAGCCCAATTTTGCAGTTTTAGCACAATGTAATGGGCTTAGCTTCGTTTGACCTAGCACATAGTCATTGTTTTGCCTTCGTTGTAAACCAGGGAATGATCAAAGCTGTTGTAGCGAACAACATTGAGCAACCGAGTATCACTCATCAAGCACTGCGAAATGAAAAAACGAAATAGCTATACCAACGACCCCTTCGTTGATTATACCCCGACCCTGAAATTAGAAAACGAAACATGCAGTCCTAATAGAGTTTGTTTATCTCGCTACCTATTTGAAGCCGGGGTATAAAGTGCTAAAACAACACTATATACGGGTCCATCACCAATTTTAAGCGAACGTCGTGAAACTTGCTCAAACATTCATCCAATTTAGTGGTTCATATAAAGTTATTTATATAAATAATATTTATTATTATAAATAATTGTAACTTTTACATATATATAATTAATGGTCTGGAATATTCCAAAATATAGTATATAATGTATTTCTAACAGGCAAAATAACAATTCGCACTTCTGTTCCATGTATATTCAATCTCTAAGGTTATTCGCACATAGGTATCTTATTGATACTTCTCATAGCATATGATTAACTCAAGAAATTTACCACCAAACATCAATTCCTTCAAGATTTCGTGGTTTCCTGTGTGATATTGTCTGCGATTATGATTTTTCAAACAAATATATTGTAATTTATGAAAAATACTGTAAATACGTGTAGAAATCAAACGAATGACAATGTGGTATACTGATATATTTTTTTATATGTGGAAAATAACGAAGATGTAAAAGATGATAGATAAAAGATGATATTATGAAGATAAGCAAAATTAAAGATACAATGTACAGTGCCCAGTTTGGTTCCTGATTTTCAGTTTTGGAACTATTCTAAGACCATCTGCTTTGAAATACTAAATAATTTTGTTCATTTTAACTTAGAATAGCATAACTTATGTCTGAAAAATATATTTAAGGTGATTCCAAACTATACGTATTTTAAGAGGTGACAACAATCGCAGGTCCAAAATGCGGCAACGGATACTGTCGGTCAGTGTTAAGCGAAGTTTGCATTGGAGACCAGTTCTGTCATTGTCCGGCAAATTATGGTCGAAAAGATCCGAACGAGCCATGTGTCTGTAAGTTGGTTTCTGGAGAGAAGAGTATTCTCTCATTGTCTGCCAGCATATTAACCGACTTGCTATGTTGTTGTTATGGTTTCCTCAATCACTCAGCCCTTCGTATAGAATTGTCACCCCTCTACTTGCACAAGGCGCTTCGTTTGTAACCAAAATTTATGTAAACGACTTTGTTCGCGAGTTGTCGACGATCCATCTGTATTATACACGCTCGACGGCCAAGGTTCCTGAGGGAAGCCGGTGCTTTAACGGGAAAGGCGGCCCTTCGGTGCATATTCATGCGACGCCAGCGACGCCGTCAGGAGAGAGTTCCGGCGCGTCACGGGATGGTAAGCGCAGAGGTGTGCGCGCGCCCGCGGATACCCACGGATAGACCCGGCCCGGGCAGGGCCGGACCTAAGGCTCAAGCCCGCGGAGCCCACGCGGACTTGCGCGGGCTCGCGTTTCCAGCTTCACATATGAATATCAATTGGAATACTTGCAATTTTACATCATATTCCCACGCTTGTTTCATCAGTGCTATACTACCGCAATCCATTTGGTGATGTTTTGCTATTTCTTATATGAATCATTGTTTGTTTTTTAATGTTTTTGAGAGAATTAAATATTTCTTGTGATGGGAGAAATAACTACAACAAATATTTTGTATGACATATTTATTATATATAGATTTAGTTATATAAACATAAAGCATGTGTACGATAAAACCTTTTTATTTCGCCATATTTTCTTGGCGTTTAATGTCGGTTGATTCCATTTTGATTCAGTGCAATCAAAAGGTCCTTTTCGCTAGTCCCAGCTAGAAAATGACACGTTGTGAACGGATCGGGGATCGGTTTGAAAACGATGCCAATCAAAATAGACAAAATTTTGTTGTCACCTAACGCACCCATAATGACCTGAAAAAATTTTTGTCAGCAATTTCGCCAAAAAGGAATATATATGCTGAATGTCGCGATCGCGCCGCGTCGATTGATAACGGTTTCAGTTCAATCTGTTTTTTGATTGACATCGTCGGGCTGCAGACTAAAGGTAAACGACTCTAATAAAATCTGTAATATAAAACAAAAATTACCTTAATTGCCCCATAGATAAAAATAAAGCTTTCAATATTTTTGATTCTATGAATTCCGCTGTTCGTATTCGTTTTTGTGCGAAACTTCGACCATTGGCCTGTGTTTCTCGCCAGATCTCAAAAGTAGAAATATTGGCTAGCCGCTCGCTACTACTAGTAGAGCTAGCACTACTTTTTTTAGTGATATGATATGGAAATATACAGTACGTCGAATTACATCTAAGTAATGTCAAAAATACTGTACGTCGAATTAAAAATATTATGAAGTTTATGAACTTGTGCTAACAGCGAGTTGCTCGGACATGGCCTTGTTATATGTGGGTTTTCGAAGTTTGATGTGTTTAGTTTTGCATATCTAATTGCAGCCCCACGAGTTATGACTTAAAAATAGACTCCGCGGGCTCAAAAATGGCTGCGGGCCCGCGGGCCCGGGCTCTGGCGGGGCTGAGCTCGACGCTCGCCATAGCCGGGCCGGGCCCGGGCTCAAAAATTCAGGCCCGCGCACACCTCTGGGTAAGCACCCCAGCCTCCCCTATGAGCTTGTATGAACAGACTCTGTGTAGTTTCTACAATTTTCGGGATCAAAATCAAGTTGTCGAACTGGATTCTGACCTAAAGTTTACCATTCTAGAACGCAGAAACCCAAAAGAATTTGCATAGGGTAGAAATAAAACCAGTCGTATATGCCAGAGATGGAACCGGGTATCATGGTGACCCGCTGACCCAGTCATGGTAGTGACCCGGTGACCCAATGACCTAATTACGGTATTAAATTAGTGACAAAGCTATTTTCAAAAGCAACCTATGCATAATCTTCGAATTCGTAAAAGAAATGGTTTTGAAAAACACTTGAATATCTACTTGGCAGACCGCAATTACCGACTCATTGCAATTTCGTTTTTGGTGGTGCTTTAGCCAGAGAGAAAGCATCGGATCTCAAGCTTTTCCAGACATGCTAAGCTCCGGCAGATCCATAGACCGGCTCCTCTGACGTTATGGCAGTGTCATTCGGTTCGGCTCCTCAGACATCATCGCGGTATCAACTCGGCTTGACTCCAGATTAGGTGCAAGCATAGAGCCCAAATTCTCACCTCTAGTAAAAAGGAAAACATAGTACTCTCTAGGACTTTATGCTTTGTTTTCGGTCTGCACGGAGTGCACCTGCCCAACAAGATGGCCTAGCACACTTCAACCAACCTTCCATGCTTATGGCCGGTTTCTTGTTGCGAAGAGTAAGAATGTGTTTCTTTGGACGAGCTGAGGAGATAAAGAAGTAAGCAAAAAGTACTGGTCCTTTATGTTGAGTACAGTGCAGCGGACAGCCTTTGAATATCGGGTTACATACTGTGACGCGGTGACCCAGACAAATATGTGATCCGGTTCCGAAAAGACCCGGTTCCATCTCTGGCATATACGACTGGTTTTGTTTCAACCCAATGCAAATTCTTTTGGGTTTCTGCGTTCTAGAATGGTAAACTTTAGGTCAGAATCCGTTCGACAACTTGCTGTTGATCCGAAAATTGTCAAAACTACACAGAGTCTGTTCATACAAGCTCATAGGGGAGGCTGGGGTGCTTACCCAGAGGTGTGCGCGGGCCTGAATTTTTGAGCCCGGGCCCGGCCCGTGCCGGCGAGCATCAAGCTCGGGCCCGCAGAGCCCGGGCCCGCGGGCCCGCAGCCATTTTTGAGCCCGCGCGAGCCCGCGGAGTCTATTTTTAAGTCATCGTTTGCGTGAGCTGATTTGATCTGCAAAACTAAACACATCAAACTTCGAAAACCCACATATAACAAGGCCATGTCCGAGCAACTCGCTGTTAGCACAAGTTAATCGACTCATAATTTTTTTAAATTCGACGTACAGTATTTAGACGTACTTTAGATGTAATTCGACGTACTGTATATTTCCATATCATATCACTAAAAAAGTAGTGCTAGCTCTACTAGTAGTAGCGAGCGGCTAGCCAATATTTCTACTTTTGATCTGGCGAGAAACACAGGCCAATGGTCGAAGTTTTCGCACAAAACAAATACGGACAGCGGAATTCATCGATCAAAATATTGTTGAAAGCTTTATTTTTATCTATGGGGCAATTAAGGTAATTTTTGTTTTATATTACAGATTTTATTAGAGTCGTTTACCTTTAGTCTGCAGCCCGACGATGTCAATCAAAAAACAGATTGAACTGAAACCGTTATCAATCGACGCGGCGCGATCGCGACATTCAGCATATATATTCCTTTTGGCGAAATTGCTGACAAAAATTTTTTCAGGTCATTATGGGTGCGTTAGGTAGCAACAAAATTTTGTCTATTTTGATTGGCATCGTTTTCAAACCGATCCCCGATCCGTTCACAACGTGTCATTTTCTAGCTGGGACTAGCGAAAAGGACCTTTTGATTGCACTGAATCAAAATGGAATCAACCGACATTAAACGCCAAGATAAATAAAAAGGTTTTATACGTACACATGCTTTATGTTTATATAACTAAATCTATATATAATAAATATGTCATACAAAATATTTGTTGTAGTTATTTCTCCCATCACAAGAAATATTTAATTCTCTCAAAAACATTAAAAAACAAACAATGATTCATATAAGAAATAGCAAAACATCACCAAATGGATTGCGGTAGTATAGCACTGATGAAACAAGCGTGGGAATATGATGTAAAATTGCAAGTATTCCAATTGATATTCATATGTGAAGCTGGAAACGCGAGCCCGCGCAAGTCCGCGTGGGCTCCGCGGGCTTGAGTCTTAGGTCCGGCCCTGCCCGGGCCGCGGGTACCCGTGGGTATCCGCGGGCCCGCGCACACCTCTGCGCTTACCATCCCGTGACGCGCCGGAACTCTCTCCTGACGGCGTCGCTGGCGTCGCATGAATATGCACCGAAGGGCCGCCTTTCCCGTTAAAGCACCGGCTTCCCTCAGGAACCTTGGCCGTCGAGCGTGTATAATACAGATGGATCGTCGACAACTCGCGAACAAAGTCGTTTACATAAATTTTGGTTACAAACGAAGCGCCTTGTGCAAGTAGAGGGGTGACAATTCTATACGAAGGGCTGAGTGATTGAGGAAACCATAACAACAACATAGCAAGTCGGTTAATACGCTGGCAGACAATGAGAGAATACTCTTCTCTCCAGAAACCAACTTACAGACACATGGCTCGTTCGAATCTTTTCGACCATAATTTGCCGGACAATGACAGAACTGGTCTCCAATGCAAACTTCGCTTAACACTGACCGACAGTATCCGTTGCCGCATTTTGGACCTGCGATTGTTGTCACCTCTTAAAATACGTATAGTTTGGAATCACCTTAAATATATTGTTCAGACATAAGTTATGCTATTCTAAGTTAAAATGAACAAAATTATTTAGTATTTCAAAGCAGATGGTCTTAGAATAGTTCCAAAACTGAAAATCAGGAACCAAACTGGGCACTGTACATTGTATCTTAATCCTTTTATCTTCATAATATCATCTTTTATCTATCATCTTTTACATCTTCGTTATTTTCCACATATAAAAAAATATATCAGTATACCACATTGTCATTCGTTTGATTTCTACACGTATTTACAGTATTTTTCATAAATTACAATATATTTGTTTGAAAAATCATAATCGCAGACAATATCACACAGGAAACCACGAAATCTTGAAGGAATTGATGTTTGGTGGTAAATTTCTTGAGTTAATCATATGCTATGAGAAGTATCAATAAGATACCTATGTGCGAATAACCTGAGAGATTGAATATACATGGAACAGAAGTGCGAATTGTTATTTTGCCTGTTAGAAATACATTATATACTATATTTTGGAATATTCCAGACCATTAATTATATATATATAAAAGTTACAATTATTTATAATAATAAATATTATTTATATAAATAACTTTATATGAACCACTAAATTGGATGAATGTTTGAGCAAGTTTCACGACTTTCGCTTAAAATTGGTGATGGACCCGTATATAGTGTTGTTTTAGCACTTTATACCCCGGCTTCAAATAGGTAGCGAGGTAAACAAACTCTATTAGGACTGCATGTTTCGTTTTCTAATTTCAGGGTCGGGGTATAATCAACGAAGGGGTCGTTGGTATAGCTATTTCGTTTTTTCATTTCGCAGTGCTTGATGAGTGATACTCGGTTGCTCAATGTTGTTCGCTACAACAGCTTTGATCATTCCCTGGTTTACAACGAAGGCAAAACAATGACTATGTGCTAGGTCAAACGAAGCTAAGCCCATTACATTGTGCTAAAACTGCAAAATTGGGCTGTGAATTAACTGCAATTGTACGTAATGCAGAAAGAAATGATCATCTAACGTGATATTTAGACATTTATTTTAACTTGTGAACTAGGATTTGTAATGTTTCTTAAGTTGCTTGAATTATAAAAATTTTCGTATGTGGAATGTCCTAGCGACTATAAATAGGACACCTTATGCTCAGGTTTTTAATTTTATTATGTGCAAGTTTCTCTTATAATCATGTTATTTGACTTAATTTATGATATGGCTGCTGTGATGAAACATGCGTTTGGACTTGACATCAATAATTCAGGATAATGAGAATTATTTACCTATAAATTGTTTGTATTGATGTTTTCCTTACACAGTATTTTAATATAGAACAAAATAAAAAATTTAGTTTATTTTATACGTCCAAATATAATTTGGCAAATAAATGCCAAATATCTTTTAAAACGCGTTTTAAACTAACTAAATGGGTTCGGCTGGTAGAGATTGATATAAAGATCTGTTCCACCAACAGAATAATTATATCGGTCGATAATTGTTCGCAGAATTGTATCAAAGATTGGTTCAGCCTGACCATCCAGCTCAGGAGTAACGAAAACTCGATAGTTGAACCACAGACCGTTGTTAATACTGCTATTAACTGCATTGGGATGAACAATTTCAATAACTTCCGATGTTATAAAATACGGCTGCATTGTTGTTGCTTCAAAAATTCCTTGAATCTAAAATATGTAACATGCAGTGGTTAATAACTGTATGAATGCATTCTCAAATTACCGTATTTAATTTGTTACCACATAGAAATAAAGTTTTGTAGGTAAAATAGTTTGTGCGAGTTGCTATTTTTAGAATATGTTGTAAAATAGAGAATATGTAAAGCGCGTTACACAGAGAAAATGGCCTTCATTAATTACATATTTTAAGCAAGTTTGAGCTACCACTTGGCACAAAATATGTGATATATATATAGAATGCTGTCAAACATAGCTACACACTATATTTATCAAACCATTGCATACATCAATTTAAAGATAGTCATGTAACGACCGTTATTTTTGTGCAATAGCAACAAACACTAATTTTGAGGTGTATACACGCATTTTGACATGAATCTTGCATAACTATATGATATACTAGTGTACAGTGTCAAATTTAAAATAAATACTGTGCATGCTTACCCCTTCTTTAAAACGGTCGCTGATTTCAAGAAATCGAGGACTTGTCGTATCAGAATATGCAGGCAGCCAAAATTCTGGTTTCTGTCCTCGGCGAGCAACGATGAGTGGGAAAGTAAACGAGATCGACTCTAAATTTGCAGTCAGATTTCAGTCAGATATGCTAAACTGCATTGTTTTAGTTATTATGCTAAACTGTATTGGTTTTGTTGGCAGCAAATTGCAGCCACACGAGACCTAAGTATGTATTCTAAGCACAAGTCTTGTGGGCCATTTCAAAGCAGCTTAGCTGTAGACTGTGTGGTCTCCTAGCGTTATCGAGCATCATTGCCACAAGCGGATCGCACCTGATTCACACTGGAGCAGACGATTGTTAATATAATAGATTTGTTATAAATTATATGACAAATATACCAGTCGTGGCCGTCAAAAACAAACTTATTTTAAAAATGATAAGAGATATAACGACACGACGTGATGCCGGGAAATCAGAACCCTGGTTATCTTGGATTTATCCAACTTTCTAGCCGCACATGCAGAAGCAGGGGTTCGGAGTCTGTCCCCTGAGGCTTCGGACCCCCTGAGGGAGTTGGGGTAAAATCGGCAAAAATGGGTCGTCGACAGGAGGGGGTGCTGAAAAAACTGACGACCTACCCTCTCAGAACTCCCTCCTTCCTTGCCGGAATCGACTATCCCCTGTGAAGGCCTCGGAGCTTCATCATGTATGTTTCAAGCATCTTTGCAGGGTTAGCTGTATACCAGTGTTACGTAACGATGTGAACCTTACAAAATATTAATCATTCTAGTAATCCTACGAAGCACACCACGGGTAATAAAATCACGCTTTCAGTTTTACGCTGTTTTGTGCCTGTCACTGTGTGTGTGCATTTGTCATATAAAACTTGTGCAATTGTTGAAAATTGTGCAATTGTTTACAGATAGCTTAAGATATTTGCTAATTTGAGCTACGAAATATCGAAAGAAATGTCGTAGGTTGACATGAAATTTAGAGGTATTATTAGCGAGTTGTAATAAATGATTAGCAAGGTGCCTTCTCCTATTTAGGCGTAGCTGTACTTAAGTTAAATAAGCTGATACAATGGACGTATTTGAGCTAGCTTGTAGTGCGGGTTACAATAGGACGTACCCTGACTATGAAAACTTGGTAGCGAATAACTAACTCACCCCGGCAGATTTCATCATTTCGTGCACGATTCTTTCCATATGGACATGCGCATCGAACCCCTCCAATACATACCTCTCCGAGGTCCAGATGGCATAACGCCAACCCGCAAGGAATGACGTTTGTCGGTTGCGATGGAACCGGCTGCAACGTACTTTGTTCCAGGCTTTTCTCTAAACAACCAAATAAGCGAAATAAACCCCGGGGTAGTCAGAACTACTGGATAGTAAGTCGCAACAATCGCTATGATCCACACAGTGAGTTATATTGAGTTATTAGATGTTTCAGAGGAACCATAAGGTGCTGCTGTCCCTACTTCTAATGTATATATCTCTTACAGCAAAATATTGCTCTCGAATATTTAGTATCTTATTTTGTGTACACTGCATAATTCGGGAAGATACAGATTTGTTAGCAAATACGAATATAGTTATAAATACAAGAGAAAAAATTTGATAATTTGATAAATTGAAAGCATAAATTTTCCGCAACAAAAGTGGATGAACTGTCACAAAATTATTTAAGTAAGCATAATCTCTATTATAGCGCATTAAACTTAGCAAAGTATCGACGTAAATAAATAATGACGCGTCAATTTTATAAGATCTATCACAATTCTTGAAAAGTTGATGGATGAAAAGATAATGAAACCCAATAACTTTTCATCTAATTCATTCTTTTCAGATAAAATGTTGCAGGGAATCTTCATAGCATGCAAAATTTACATGGCACAACGTAATATATATGTTGTGAGATGGCAGGGCAGCTATTACCTTGTACAACGCTTCTGGCTGGTCGATGCATGCTTACAATCACGGTTGACTAAAAATTGGCGTGCAGTGTGTCAAACAGAATAAATCTGATGTCTTAACTGCATAAATCAATCACACAGTTTGCTAAGTACTGGGAAATATAAAGTCCTTAACGCTGTTGATTCCACGGTTTATTCAAATTGCAAAGATGTTCAGCAGACCTGCACCAAACTGCGTGATATGCAGTTTATTACCGTCCGAAGTATCATGCTTTTCAAAATTAACATATAGCTGACACTCGAACAGTAAGATTTTTATCGGGAGATATGATACCACAAGCTAGCAAAGTTGACATACGTGGCACGCATTGACGTCCAGGCTTCCGCTTATTCCCCGATACGTCCACAAATCCCTCTTTACAGTGGCAAAAATATGTATCATCGGTATATTGACAAACCGCATTTTCATCGCAGTCGTTATAACGAGGATGCGAACATTCGTCAACTGAATAATGAAACGATAGATAAGGTAGTTTCAATGATAATATACTGCGATCATTTCGGCACCTCATATAACTAACATCGTACGATTATTTCGGCACCAGATATGACAAATCAACGTTCATACCAGACACAGTTGTCTAATTCCCATTTATAGTGAACATTGTGATTTATTTACAAAAATTTTTTAGCATTTTGCGAAACTTACACTGATTAAGAAAATGCTTAACTTTAACATAGTTTTTGCGTTGAAAAACTGTAGGAGCTGACCTGAATTTCTGCGTTTGAAAAAATTTGATACTGTTTTCAAAAATCGAGTGAGCGTAACTGTTTTAAAGAAAAGAGCTACGCATTCTTAAAGGTCATGAGACATTATGTGTCTCATGTAAGCATTTACTATGCTGAACCGTTCGCTTATTAATATAATAATAAAGTTGTTTATGCATTTGATATGCAAAGGAATAGTAACCTCGTGCTTACTAAAAGCAAACTGCTGATAAAATGATCTGCCAGCCTGTCCATCCCTGTAACTCTATGTCAAAAGTATGCTGAAAATATCGATACACTTTTGTGTGCAAACTCAGATCTGCTTTACGTTAAAAAATGCATGTCTTTATCATGGTGTCCCATAAGTAACGCCCTAGCATTAAAGTTATCCAGCACGCCAAATAATAAACATATATATTCTTCACTAATTCCTGGTAATACCTTGCTAAGGTACAAAATTAGTTAGGCTTTGGTGGAGGGGTGGATTCGGCCTGCTGTACTCTTTGTGGTAGAGGTGGGATCGGCCGATGCGCGGGTGAACGTGAGGTACTTTGCCTATGGGTTCGCGGTTGGGGCACCGCCGGGGAGGTCCGCCTCATGGGGGTGCTTCGCGCCAAGGAGGGAGTGGCGTCCGGCACCTCTGGGACGGACAATCGCCTATGCACATGATGTATGAACAAGATTGTTTAAAATTCATGACGCTAGCACAACATTACTGGACCACGTTTTCAGTTTATTAGGTTCTCATATCAAATGGCTCTCTTTTTGCTGTTTCAGATTTAACGCACCAAAAGCGCAAAAAATGATATCACAATAAGCAAGGAGCTCTCAAATGATATTACTGTGTTGCAATTGATGTACTATACGGTAATATTTTATACTTTATTATGCTACACCTACAGCGACATATGCGACCGGGATTGCCACGTTGCGGCGATTCATCTCTGTAAGGCTTTCTGCACCTGCACGTAAACCCAGCCGGCAGGTCAGCGCATATTGCGTTTTTGTCACAATCGTTCAACTGTGGATTGAGGCACTCATTGATTTCTGAAGATATAAATGCTTCATTAACGACGTATTAGGACGGATGTCATTAAATATTTGAAAAGCATTAGAAAAATTAAACCTTTCTTCTGTCATTGCCCTTGAAATGGGTTCATTTCTTGCTAAAGACAGCTTTTAAACGCCGACCACACCTTTTTCAGATACATCAGGCTCGGTTCGGTTATCACAGAAAGATATTAAGCTCTGGCTTGGTTTGGATGCTCATATATCGCGGTATATTCAGCTAGGCGAGGCTCTAGACCTGAGCTTAAAGTCTAAATTCTCACTTTTGCGACAAACCAGGCATAACCTGAAATTAGTTGGCACCAAGCCTCTGCGACCATGCTGGAAAGCTTTGTTGCTAATGACGACGACATTTTTTGAAAACACATCATTTTTAAAAAAGGTCCTAGAATAATCGCAATATGGCACGTTAAAAAGTAGTTGCTAAAGTGTCTTTTCAGGCTTAAGATGTTAATATTTTTAATGCATTATAGTAATTTATATTTTTTAAAACAATTTCTAAAAAGCGTTCATAGCAATTTTCGTATTAATCTTACAGGTTCAACGCTGAATGTTTGGAATTGGACAATATCCGTGTCCTCATTCACGGAGAATATTTAGAACATAGAACAAGAGAACAAACATAAAAATAACCAAGCTGAGCTGATGACCAAGCTCCGAGGCCCAAAGAGGAGCGAGGTAGCCGAGTCCTTAGGGAATGGAAGGCTTTCGTCCTTCTGCAGGCGGTAAGCACGTCGCGCGGAAGAGGTCGTTGGGGAGGGCGGATTCACGGTGCGGCGCCTCCGGGGCCTATATGTTCGGCGCTTGCGGTGGCGCCAGGGAGAACGGGGTTAGACCAGCTGTTAAAGATGGTATGATGCCCAAGCCTTCAGAAGTGGGTATGAAATAACATGAGGATTAAAATGAAACAAACTAACTGCGACGCGTATACATGCATGTCAACTGCAGTAGAACAAAGTATTATTCATGTGATCGAACTGACGCAGCTAACTATTTATAGAATATCACAAAATAAGCAAGGTTAGCGGAACTGTTGGAATTTGAATATTTATCGTAATGTTTTATTTTGGTATTGTGGCATCATCGAATTGCTAATAGATTTTTATGTTACTTTTAAAATAAAATATATTAAACATTTTAGCACTACCTGAGTTAACACCTCCATGCCCAACTATACCAATTGCCATCAAATTGTACTGCAAAGCATTGCGCTAACTAACATACATGCACCGAGGTCCGAAGTCCAAGGGGCGCCTGGGGTCCGGCGCTGGCTTGAGCTTGGCGATCATGATTGTACGGCGCGCAAACTAGCTCAGTAGTAATCCCACTGTTCCAAGTATTTTTCTTAATCTAGCTGTATAAAGTGACCAACTTACCCCTTCTACAATCACGGCCTGGATTTTGGTCGTTAGCATCGATAAATCCATTTCGACAAGCACATGTATATCCGTCGTCCAGGTCCTTACATAGAGCATCCGAACTGCAATCATGAAGCTGTGGACTGACACACTCATTCAACACTACAATACTTTATTCGGTATCTTATAATTTGGCAAGCTATTTTTATACAGAAATATGGTTGGGTTCCTTTCCGCTATGTAAACGCTGAAATATCATTACCATAGGCTGCATTGCGAATTTGCATGCATATATGTTCCTTCTACTATACCGCATAGCAGTATACAATGCTAAGTATGACGCAAGGTATATAGAAATATTTAAAGGTCGTGGCACGTGGTCCTACAGTTTTCGCTGCAGTATCGGAGACGTAAATGTATTTAGTTAACTTAGTCGGTTTCGACGATCCGTTTGCAGATGTCAACTTTCGGCCTTAAGATAGTTCTATCGTCCGTTTACGGACGTGAGGAGTTAAGCAAGCTTGTGAGTAGTTCGATCTATCAGTACCACCGTAGTAGACGATATATTAGCAACTATATGTTTCTAACTCTTACGACCCGACACAGAAGACATTCTTGCAAAATTCCAAAAACCTTTATTTAACGATACAACAAAGCACCATGATCAAGAGTGCTGCAATTGAAAATGCTAAAAACTTCAGGATCAAAGCAACTAATTTATACAAGAAGTTTTTTTTACAATACAAGAAGTATTTTATGCAATTTTTAAAACCGTCGAAAACCCACATTCCACCGAAATGTCACCAACACGAAAAGCTTCTGCTAGTTCTTAGAATTCGGAAATTAATGCATCCACATGAAATATCGACGCATGGCAATAATAATAATATATAATAAATAGTAATAAAATACATGCTACAGTTGCATTGACAACAGCGCATGGTTTAGGTTGGGACGGTAGAGACAAGCGAATCCTTGAGTCAGAAAACTGTCTAGACATTGACGTATCAGCGTTACGGTATCACTTGCTACGTAGAAGTGCCATGTTACAAGCGTTTTTGTAATCGTACATAGCTCGCAGCACATCCGAATCATAAACAAACACATACGTATTTATCCTGCTTCTTGGCAACAATTTAACGCAACAACGACTAACTCAAGAACGGATGGGCGAATTCACGAAATTTTGCACCGCTGATTAGAAGTATTTTCCTGAATGAAAATTATTCCCATTCATGAAAAAAGTTTGGGAATCAATAGAAATTTTATGGGAATCTTTTCCTGTATTAATAAAAAACGCATAGTTTCAAGCCAAAGAGCTTTGTTGTTTTCTAATATATAGCGTAGTAAACACTAAAATGGTGTGAAAAAATTTTCACAGTACAGGTATTTGCACCCGCGGGCACAATAGTAGTCAATAATTATATACGCAAATTCGAAGTAGAGCGGGAATACCATATATATTGTACAGGAGAAATTCCCATTTTGTGTCAAAATCGCTTATGTATTGTATTGTTACTGTTACTGGCGACATTGTTATTGGTATTTTACTAGCGGTAATTGTTTAAATTTTGACAATCTGTGTGCTTTCAGGTTATACAATATACCGTCAATATATTCTAAATATCGTCGAAACTGCTGAATACACAAACCTTCGACCGAAATTCGTGCATGTTTTGCTGTTATCATTTATTGTTTTAAATGTTTGATTGTATTTGGCTGTGAAGATTACTGATCGCGTGTTGCTTCTGCGTCAGGGGTCTACTCTGGGCTTCATCGCAATTTCGTTTTTGGTTTTAAAATAATGATGAAAAACATTTTAGAGCCTAAATGAGATTAAATGTTTTTATCGTCAGCATCGTTATAATGAACTGGTCGATTTCAGGGAGAAGGGAATTATCCCTCCTGAAGCTCGGCCCCGTCTCACACGGTGCGAGCTTCGATCCACCACTGGCAGGTAGCCCGTCCCGCCCCCGTGCACAATAGGCACTCGGAAAATTTAGGCAAAAATTTGGTAAAAATGGAGGAAAAAATTCCTTACAACACTCTCCCCGAATCACCGGCTATACTTCTTAAACCTCATGCATGCACCATATTTACCTAGTTTATAAACTCTTTGTTGCTATTTTTTCCTAGTATATTACTCATGCTGTGTACTGGCTAACCTATAATCATATGCTCCGAGGGAGATTGTCCCCTGAAGCTAAACCACCCATCCGTCTATTATACGTATTATCGCCCTATGAGGCGTAATTACCGTTATGAGGCCCCCATCCAGCGCGCCTAAGGTGCACGGAAAATTTTGATAATATAGGTAAAAGTTGAATAAAATTTTGAGCAACAAAAATATTTCGAAAATTTATCTCCAGGCGACTCCCCACCGACAGGTAAATCTACTCCTTGGACGGTCAAAATCTTCCACACTTGAAGTATTCGTTTTCCCTCCTGGCACTTCGGCCTACGTGCATGTATCGCCAATAATTATCAGTGGCGTTAAACCCAAAAAAGTTTGGGTGTAATGAGACATCAGGTCCGCAATGGCAAACATTTCGTTTACTATGACTGCTGCGTTTGTTCGCAATGGTCAGTAATGCGGAACATATAAATGTTACCCTACAATCAACAAGATTTCACCGGAAACTCACGCTCCAAACAACGACGACCAGGTCTTCTGCGTCGATTATCTGAAATATCTTTGTATCCTGGTCGACAGCGACACTGATATGATTCAGGCGTGTCTTCGCAAACAGCATTAGCATCACAGTCGTTTAGTGAAGCATCTAGACATTCGTTGACTTCTGCAAAACACGAAAAGAACAAAGCACCATGAAGTTCTATTAGTTTCTTTCTGTAACGCGCCGTTATAACCAACTATTTATTACACACAGAATAATACGTCTGGTCATATAATTACACAAAAGGATCTAGCTGGGACATAGCTAAATGATA
Organism: Trileptium ribeirensis; assembly: GCA_030248225.1. Classification (NCBI taxonomy): domain Eukaryota; kingdom Metazoa; phylum Nematoda; class Enoplea; order Enoplida; family Thoracostomopsidae; genus Trileptium; species Trileptium ribeirensis. The sequence goes on along the minus strand of JASANE010020627.1, from coordinate 38,479 downwards.
GCAAATCGCTGTAAAAGATTTGAGTATATACCTTTAAATCCCACACAGGCCGAATTTGATCAATTCTGAAGACATGCCAATAGTTTTAATTATGGTACCTTTTCGACTGAGCTCGACAAGCTGGTTTATAAAATATCAATTTTTCGGCTAGTTCTGTGACAAAAATTATTGACTGACCCAAGGACCGACTCAGTTGATTTTACCATGATTTGACTCAGATCGTCAATGCGGCTCGAATGATATAAAATTATACATTTAATTTTTTTCGAAAATTTTGGGTACCAATCAAAAGTGACTCATTATAACCTGGGACCAGGTACAGGAAACGACCGAAAAACCGATGATGCATATTCTTCAGGCGGGTTAGCATTTCCAGATTGCAGCTAAATCTCCTGGTTACAAATAAACTGGCAAATTATTCTATTTGTATTGTCATGCAGAATTCTACATTTTAAACACTGCTGTAAGCCATTGCTTACAGCACATGAGATACAGGTGCGCTATATAACTGTTACTGTTTCATTTTTTACTTGACATCCACATACTGCTTATTGCAACCTGTTCGCAACATTTAAAAGCTTCTTATTAACAGAAATATTTCTTCACCATACCAGTAAGACTTTCAATAGTTAATTCTTTCCATACTTACGTAAACATCATTAGGTTTACGCGGTATGCAGTTACAACCATTAGTAAGTTACTTGTACGTTGCGTTTGCGAGTCCTAGCTGCGATGCTTGCTCTGTGGACATCTACCAATTATATGTATACTGGGTTTTATAGTCTCTATTGCATGAGATCAAAAGCTTTCGAAAAAGCTTTCCACACCACGAGAAAACGTTAAAATTTATTTTATTACTAAATAGATTTTGCCGTAAGATAGATTATCCTGTTTTCTGGTTACTGTAATAATGTATATCCTGTTTCTTGGTTATTGCAATTAATCAATGTATTATTACAAAAATGGCTATAGCTCAGGAAGAGATGGGCAGATGGCCGTAGTTTTTACCATTGGTTGTAATTTGACCAAAAACACATAATGGTAAAACAATTATTTGTATGTCTGCTGTTCCAATAGTGGGAATTATAAATGCCCACTTACAGACTACAATCAGGTAGTATTTTGTTTTTGTCATCGGTATCAAAACCACTAAAGTGACGTAATAAGATTTTTCACGCACACGTATGAGATATTGTACCACATGCATAGTAACTAGTCGATAGCCTATTAAGAATAGGGTAAAACAACCATTCGGGAGTCCCTCCTAACTTTTTCAATCGTACTGCACCACACCCATTTTCTAAATTTTGTTGAATCGCCATGTTTTGTAAAGATTAATAATTATTGACGATGCTAAACGCATTGGTTCCAGTGAAGTTTTAGCCTTTGTACAACCAGTTGTTACATAAAACACAGATTAATAGAAATACAGCTGTTCATCCCCCAAATACCTTCTTCGCAGTCTCGGCCGGGTCTAGACGGCTTTAAATCGCGCCACCCTTCTCTACATCGGCATTCGTATGACTCTTCGCCCACAGCATTACAAACTGCATATGGATGGCAATCATTGAGGTCTGGATCAGCGCAAGTAGAAGAAACTTAAACAAGTAATTGTTATAGTGTATACTGATTCCGGTATTGTGTTAACCATTTCACGAATCTGCACATAATTGCTATTTAAATACAAGTATATATATCAAATATATTACCTGTTACACCATATCTTTGTATGTGAGATTAGTCTCGTGTTCATTTAACAGTAAGTTCATTTAGATGATTTGCATGCAGACAAGAAAAGAATACATCACCCGTTTAAAAGCGTTACTTGTTGAAATTTATCAATTTAATTTGTTCCATGGAAAACAGTTTCCGGCGCTGTTGGCTTCTCACACAAATCTTCTGACAGGGCTTCTTGTTTCGCAGCACAACATCAAGTTGGATTACATGATTTGATATAGAATCTACCGCTGACCGAATTATTCTTAAAGTCATAACATTTCAGACCTAATTTTCTTACACTCGCATTCTGAACACATTAATAGGTAAATGATCTTCGCGACGGAAATTCTATCCAACTTCTAGCCACAATTTTGACTTTAACCATAGCCACAACTCTGCGTTTGACATTGAGCTAAAGTACATTACGAGCTGATTTTTGATGAAACCATTTTTTTATGTTTCACTTAAGAGATAAAAGCTCAGAGTTTTAAATAAACTATTGACTGTCTGTGAATTTATACTGAAATATTGTGACATTATTACCAATCTCACTTTCGTTGCGTAGCAAGGTGAAACATGACAAATATGAGTACACCACATGACGAAAAGGTACCTGGAATGCATTGTCTCCCATGTAAAGCGCCTTCAGCATCCTTATACCCAGGAACGCATTCACACGTATACGAGTTATCGCTGGTCGTGCGACATCGGGCGAAACGATGACAATCATTTGCTCCCGGATCTTGACAAGGACTACGTGGTGGTGGTGACGGAGTGACAAGTTCGCAAATTCGACCAGGCTCTGTCTGCGGATTGTCAGATTGATCCACGTAACCAGCAAAGCATTCGCAACGATAGCCGTCTTCGAGATCAAAGCATGCAGCAAAACGCGAACATTTGTTCAGCTGAGGATTGACACATTCATCGATCACTGAAATTTAAGCATTATGGTGCATTTTCAGAGAACACCATTAACCAACCTTGAATAGCCTAGTTTTGCAACTATTTTATTCATATATACAAATCGTCAAAAACTAAGAGATCCTGAATGCAGTCACGATAGCACGTCTAACATAAGAAGGGTCAAATTGTAATTTAGAGTTTATAAGGTGTCGGTATTGGTATAATAAAATAGAAATTTTAAGGAAAAGACGTCTTTTCCAGCCCAGTTCCTACATACCTTAAACAGCGCCCCATTGGCATAAGAAATATTCAAAAGAAGGAGCATGTCAGGTTTCCTCACGCCGTCCCTAAAGTACCACGTGACGTTTTCCTCAGGGACAACCGTAAAGGGCGACATCGCGCAGTAATCGCCTGCTAGATATTCTTCACTGACTTCACCTGCTAGATATATTCTTCACAGATTTCGTCTGCAAGGTATTAATTTGCTCACGTACGCATAGTGGTATTATGTAACCACACATGCACGAGTTCGAGGTCCCATGAAGGTAGCTGGGTTTCGGAGGGGGTAAGGTGGGGGTCAAGGGTGATCTTCTGGTCGGGGGTTTGGCGCCTGTGAGTCCTCCAGGAAGGGTCGGGGAAATATCGGGAGAGGGGAGCCTGGGGAAGGGGAATCGGTGCATCGCGTCGAAGAACGGGGAAAGGGTTCGACGCCTCCTTGGCACTGTGACCTTGAGCATATATGTATATAACAGTAAGCACGTACCTTTATCACTCCAGATAAGAAATACTTGCAACTAATGGCAATTATTCCACAATATTTAAAACAGAACTTCATTGAATTGCATTATTTAGTAGAAAAAAGTACAATATAGTAAAATGTACTCAGGTACTCAGGAACGATTTTGAATGAGGGGTAGCAAGCCAAAACAATAATCGTCTAAGGGACAAGCTATAACAAAATACATCTTGGAGGGCAAACTAAGATAAAACATATCTGGGTGCAAGCTAGGATAAAAGTTGCCAGTTGAAGTAAAACCACGTAATTAAGCATCAATCCTAGGATGCATAACCGTGTTCCTAAATAAAATGAATAGTGGGAGGAGATATGACGAAACGTGTATTCTTTCAGCTTCATTTCTGGCTGGAGCATCTGCCACCATCTCCTATGTTCGCGTGTTCGATAAACTGGCAGTCTACCGAATGCTCCGTCGTACTCAATATCACTACGTGTTGACGTGTTATCGTATAAGAAGTCAGCAATTGTACCAAATCAAATTGTATCTACTCAGAACCACTACAGGCTGCATTAAGCAGATATTAGCTTCTCTATTCGCAGAATTATCATGTCTTGTATCAATATGATTACTGAAACCCCTGTATTCGGGCCAGTAACATTAAATAGATGAGATAAAAAACATATTTCCACACATAGCTGTTGTGACCTGTTTCTTATAAGCTAGGACCTCACGATGTGTGCTCTATGATGAATACGTGTAACAATTAACTGAAAAAACTTGACCTATTTTCTCCCACTCATTAAATACAGAAGCACGCCCATTTTCCCTGCATGGTATGATGTCTTTTGATATTTGTTTATACTAAATGCTCTTTGATAAAATGTAAATGTAAAATTCTGCAGCCTAATAATACCGGCATAGTTGGTTGGCTAGTCAAAAAATTAATAAATATATTTCCTGTTACAGTAGTGTATATTTATTAATTTTACCCTACATGTTCGCTTGCACGAACCGTATTTATTCACACATAAGTTGCAAACGTTATCTTCTATAGTAATATCAAAAGTGAATAAGGGAAGAGTATGACAATTCGGTCGATCTAATGTTAGCCCGTGTTTGTTTGATCACGTGGACTTTTTTGTCTCTACCAAACTCATTTCTGGAGTTATCATGCACATCCCCACAGTTTGTGGTGGGCTCGACTTGCCTTCCCACAAAATGATGGGGCCGGAGCTACCCCTACCCCGTCTCACAAAAATGAGGGTGTTGAGCCAAAAAACGCCCGTGTTATCAAACACAGGCTAACATTGGAGTGCATAGAAGTGTCATACACTTCCATTATGCACTCTTTGTAATATATATTTACAAATAAAACTGGATGTAAATACTGTATTGCTTGACACTTCCCGTTTTTGCGGTTAGTTAAATGAAACGTAACTCACACGCTTGGCACCTGCGTCCCGGATATCGCACGGTATCGGACGACAGATCACGATATCCAAATGGACACCGACAAGAATATTTATCTCCATCATGAATTTGACAGATTGCATTTGCATCACAATCGTTTAGCGACGCATCTAGACATGGATTGACAACTTCTTCACATTGCCGTCCTGCTCGAGATGGATTTGCATCGCGCCAACCATCGCGGCATTCACAAATGTAGTCCGTTCCGCCGACGACGATGCATATTGCAAACGGATGGCAGTCATTGAGATTCGGATTGGCGCAAACTGCTTCATCTGCAATGACTTACGAAACACTGATTATCACAAAAGAAAAAAGCTATAACCACTCAATTTGTAAACAGATTTATTTGACACCAATTATTCTAAGTTTGAAGGGATATTAAAACCACAATAGCAACAAATGTGTAACGTAGTTAATGCCCGACACATTAAATTACGTCTTCATGTGAATGACTCCGAAAAATATATTGCGAGCCTGCGAAAATACTGTTATGCCGTGACAAACTCGAAAATCATACCTGGAATACAGTCACGACCAGGTTCGCCACTATTCGAACTATCGTGAAAACCATTAATACATTCACATGTATAGTCAGTATCAGAAATTGTCCGACATCGTGCGAAGCGGTGACAATCGTTTCGGTATGGATTCTGACAAGGATTTCCTGAAATTCCAAGCAATATAGAGCAAATCTATAATCTGCAAATGACTATCGTTCATTTAACTAAAAGCTAAGCGGAAATTGGTAAAGGCAACGATTTCCTGAATTTTCAACACGCACAATGCAAAAATAATGCAATGCTCCGAGAACTATAAAACTCACGTTGAGGTGGAGATATGGTTACTGGTTCGCATATCCTTCCAGGTTCACTACCGACGGAATTATCAACATAGGCATCCAAGCACTGACACGTGTAAGCTTCCTCGGCGTCGGTACACTTTGCGAACCGACTGCATTGATTCAGCTGTGGATTTAGGCATTCGTTGATCACTGAAAATTATAACTATTAGTTTCGAGAAACAGATGCACAAGTGACATAATGCAACAAAAACATCAATATTACATATCTAGCTATAATTGGATAAAAAGTATTTTGTGTACAAGGTACCAACAAGCGTGAAGCATCGATTTAAGACACTTTTACTCACAAAATCGCTTGCAGGAACAAAATGTATGGAGCCAATCATAAATGCTGTTATATATGTTCAAGCTGTTATGGGAAAACAGACATGCACACATATTTATCGACCAAATTCATACCCTAAAACATATACGGGTCCAAGCTTCGTCGGATTAGAAAGTAGGTGGCCCTGGTGTGGAAGTAGGACAGGGGAGTAACCAACCAAACATTTCCTCATAATTTTTGCTCAGTTTTCTGTATTTTTGCCAATTTTCTCTAACTAGTTTTATCCAGTAAGGTTTCCTCGTGTATATTTGGGTTCGACCAAAATCACAATTGTTGCCAATTTTAAAAAAGCTTTTTTCAGATCGATATTTGGTCTTGAAATACAACTAACTCCATAGAGATGCAAAATTACGACGTTTCGGATATTTGTAGTAATACGCATAAACTTGTCCAAATGAGGTTGAGAATTATGCGAATGATCGGCATAAACTTATTCAATTGTCTCCGTGAAAAATTGGAATTAATTTGTCCAAATCAGGTTGAATATGTGTTGCGATAAAACTTGTGTTAATAATCGACAAAATGAGGTTGTAATTTGCGTCAAAACCTGTGTGAATAATTAACATAAATTTGTCCAAATGATGTTGTAATTTGTGTCGAAACCTGTGTAAATGATTGTCATGAGGTTGCAACCTGTGTCAAAATCTGTGTGAATGATTGGTATAAACTTGTCCAAATGAGGTTGTAATTTTTGCATTAATGATTGGCATAAACTATTCCAAATGTTATTGTCCAAATAAAATTATATTTTATGATAAAACCTGTGTGAATGATTGCCATACACTTGTTCAAATAAGGTTGTACTCTGTGCCGAAATATTTGAATGATTGGAATAAACTTGGCCAACTGAAGTCGAAATCTGTGTGAATTATTGACGTAAGCTCAGCCAAAATGATGTTGTCGAAATATTTCTCTAACAGCTAATTTTCAGTCACCAGACGTAAAATATATATGCATCACATATATAGGTTACCTGAAGTGCTTGCACCGCTGTAATGGCGACGGTAACGGTTACATATATCATGTGTCGGAAAACATGTGTAGAATTGCAATTTATATGAATGATCTAATCTACTCAGAAGAAATAAGTGTACGAGCTTTAAAAGCTGTACAAATTTTCGCTACTCATGATTAAATTATACTGAACATGTACGACCAGGAAATTTGCATAAAGGCTTACTACGCCATTATAAGCGATTTGCAGTTAAATATAGACAGCTCTGAGATATTGCAACTGGTTTGCTAAGAAGAATGTTCCAAATTTTATGTTTTGAAGAAATTGAAACATTCTACATCAATGTTTTATATATAACATTCTATTTATTTCTGCAGAAGTATTTAAACAGTTGTAAGTTTGATTTACATGGTTTGCATCTTCGTCCCGGTCTTGCATTGATCTGGTCTGATATATCCTTGTATCCCAGTGGGCACGCGCATGTGAACTGTTCTTCGAAAGCCTCACATTCAGCGTGTGGATCACAATCATTGAGCGTTGCATCGTAACATGGATTAATAACTATGAAATAAAAGCAGTATTTAGTATACTGCTTACTGCAAAAAATCATAATTTTATGATCTACTGTAGCTTATTTTAACTGAGATAACGTTGTTACATGACGCCACGAGATCATATACATCATAGGCTTTTAACATGTTACGCTTAACTTTCTTCTCCAGTGCTATGTCTTTGAAACATTGCATTTTAATGTCGATAATACTCAAAATAAATATTTTATCTATAGTCGAATTAAAGTTTTCAGACCTCCTCTCCAGACAACCAGTTCCTACACAGTAACTATAAGTTAATACTGTGTGAAATCTTTAAATTTTCAAAGCTCAGGCTATGTGCTTTACACAGATTGCAAGGTAGCGCGTCGTACGATTAACGGATATTATTAGAGTTTGCCTATGTATCTTGTATTACGTACTGCATCAGAAAGCCTATTGTTATATTTAGTAAAATAATCCGTGAAAACAAGAATTTGAATGCTAAACACAGTAAAATAGATATTCGTCGCGTAAGTCAAAATACTGTGTTATCCATAATCGCACTGTTTAGTTTAACAAGTGTCGTAGAAAAATTCGACCTGTCTAAATTAACACTACCGCCGTAAACTAGTGGCTCGTCTTATAGCTAAGGTGCAACAACTGTTGCATTAGGTAAGACATTTGTGATGCTGATCGAAACAATGTCATGTATTTGCATCAACAACTGTTTTCAAAATGTCACTTAAGCTTGTATATTTATGAGCTTTCAGTGGATTTGATAGTGGTTCTTATAATAATTTTGTATTTGCAAAATTTACATGCCTTTATAAATTGCCTTGTCTGATTTTTATTTCATATAAAGTGACATTGAACTATCCATTAGTATAAATGTAAATGTTGACTCTCTTTGTGAGTTGTAAGACGTCTTATACAATTAGCTTTGCTGTATTAGACTACAAACCGAAGGTGAGAAACAATGATCTTATTGTATATATTAAACACCAAGTATTATTTGTGTCAAAACCTTTTAGTCGAGCAGGCCGTGTAAACTTAAAGATTACTCATACGGCATGAAATGTGACAAAACATAAATGCAATCTTGGACCACAGAGCATATTTATATGTACTTTGCTATAGTTTTTTGATTTATATTAAACTCAAATCTCATCATATTGGTCTTTTTTCTTCCTCTTAATTGAGACGTCACTTTGAACATCAATTTACACTTGTTTTATCTTTTCGTTCCGAGCTGACCAAAATAAGATGCAAACGCTAAGCTAAGCGCGATTAGACAAGGCAAGGTGTGAGAAACCGAACGATAGCCCTATGTTAATGGGTTTAACAATTTTGATCTTAATCGTCGGCGTCTTTTATTAACCGTTTGTCTAAAAGATTAGGCAAATAACCCTTAACCCCAATTACATATGGCTGAAACATATTTAAGCTATAAATGACCTCTTTGTCATAAACGTCAGACTGTGACTTTGTTTTCTAGTTTGCTCTGGCTCTCTATTATATATCACGTCAAGTATAAATATAACGTGTGTTGAATATAACAGATATATAACTATCATAGTTCCAATTTTAAGTCTCAGATGTTTTCGTCAAATCGCTCTTCGAAAACGGCGACCGACCTGCAATGCAAGACTAGGCGCAATTTCATATACGCCATTCCACGCTTGCAGCGTTTTAATTCAGGTAAATAGCGCTAGAAACATGGTAATGTCAAAAATGTAATACTGAATATATAATATTATGTAATAGCCATGCTAATATTTTACCCATATTGGTTCTACCCATACTCAGATCTGTTTCTATTTTCGAATGTTGTAAGGCTAGTGACATGTAGATGATCAGCATCAGTGTAAATATCTGCAAAATTTAGGAGCAACATGTTTCTCGGTGACGCCCTCTTAGCTAAAGGCCTTTAATTTTTGGATAGATATAAGTCGCTAGGGAAAAACTCTGTGACATCTTTTTCATAAGAAGTATGAATATAAGTATTCGCCAAATGTTTTATCCTGAGTAACTTTCCTGAAGACAAGATTGTTAATTACTATTTTAAAGTTGAGCAACCCAAGTCCAAGTGGAAAGTCATTGTGGGTACACTACCTGTGAGAATTTCAATTCAATTTATTCATTATAGATCATCCACTTAAAACAGAGGGAGGGGTATAAAAAGTTTCCCATAAATTATCTTGGTGCTACATAAAACCCACAAATCTAACAGATTGTGGGCGCTGCTAAATTTGATATTGTGGGTGCAGCTAAGTTCGATGTACTCAATTATAAAATTTGTCAATTTGAAAATTTGTGGGCGCTAATAAATTACATACACCCAGTAATTTTTTAAGTTCAATCTAAAGTGGGCCATCAGTTATCAAGTGACAACAAAGTGGATGAAATAATGCATACCGAAGTTATTTTACTCGTTACGTCCTCGGTTTGGTACAAACTATTAATCCAAAAATTTTCGCATTTTCCAAATCTATTTCCATAAACGTTAGACAACTTAGTGCTTCGACTTGCATTTCTACGTAAATTATGTTTTCAAATATATTTGTTCAATGGATTTTAACAATTTAGTGATTTAGATCAACTAAAAGTTTTTTTATAGTTATTGCATTTTCAAGTAAGTATTTATAGACAACTGTTGCGCATGGTGTTATTCCGTCTTGAGACAAAACGCAGGCAACTTACTTTACTAAGTATGTACAGATGTTAGCTCGGAAACAACAAATTAGACTCAATCTGACAGACAAGTCAGGCTTTTTCTTCAGAGACCGATGGCGGGTAAATTACATAGGCTGAACACCACTAGTAGATGTAGAAAGGCGATTATAATACAATAATTGCAAGACAACATATCATATCCTAAGAATAATTAGAAGATTAGATGAAGTTATATATTATATTCGGGAACACAAATTGATATTGCGTATTTTGCGCGGACTTTTGATATTGATGTTGACATTCACAACTGTTAAAAAATGTCGCAGTAGGGTATCAACGAAACCATTAGTAATCTCGATAGCTGTTCTTTATCGTTACGTGGTTTTAGAATCAAGATTAATAACACTTCCTCAAATGCTTACAGAGTTGTATCAGGAGTCTCATAAGGCAGTGTGTGTAATCCTGCTCCCTTCTCGTTGTATATAAAGATTGTTTCTTTTGATGTGTTTTGTAAACATTTTTGACGACTTGAAATTATACAACGCACGAATATTGAATAGCCGTGAGCTTTCAGCATGGCGACTTCAAAGAACAGTAGGGCTACCCGGAGGCCAGTATGAATGTTTCAGGCGTTTTCTTTTTGTTTCGGTGGGTTTAGTATAAACGAGCTTCAGGATTTTTGCAGTGTGTTCCGAGTTCCAGACGCTTAAGGTTGGGATAACATCAAACAAAGTCTGTTACAGGTGATTCCGCGGAACGGCGAATTATAAATAATACCAGGCTCGCTCCAGTTTACCATCGCATGCGGATACTAGTATTTCTTATACGTTTTAACAAATGTTACAACCGATCGTCCATGACAAATATTAAAACACTTCGTCGTGCGACAAATCGCTATAGCCCAAACTTATAGACGCCTTGTCGTCATAATTTTCGAGTCGGCATACACATTATTTTGTAAACGGCACTAATTGTTATTAACAAACTTTTAATTACTTTCTTGACAAAATCGGCCTGGTCGACTAAGATTAGTATCGCGCCAGCCATCGCGGCATTGGCATTCAAATCCATTAGAGGATGGGCGACACAAAGCAAACGGATGGCAGTCGTTTAATGACGGATCTGCGCACACTGCTTCTTCTGAAATTAACAGTTGTTATGCATACGTACTACGATATAAAATCATATGCATTACTTAGTGTTACATGCAAGAAAAATTATTAACGACATCTTGCGATGTAGAAAATTTTTTCCGTGAAAGACACTATTTTGTTATGGTGATTAGCGACCGTATATACTGTTGCCTGGTCAAGAGGATATGGGTAAATTATACTAAATACATAAACACGCGGTTATTAAAAGTAGATCGTTGGTAAAAGAGTTAATATTAACCAATTGTTCCAATAGTACACATTCCAGCACTTAATAAACTAAGCTCGAATGTATTCACGAAATAGGTATACACTAAAAGCTGCCTACTTGGTATGCAGTCACGTCCCGGCTGCTGTTGATTGCGGTCTTGATAATCTGGTAAACATTCACAGCTGTACGCAAAGCCTTCAAGACTACGACACCGTGCGAAGCGGCTGCAATTGTTCAACGAATAAGATTGGCATGGATGACCTAAAAATTAGAGTTAGCTTTATTGCACATGTAGAAACTACTTACTCGTGCAGTGAGGTGAGACGGAGCGAGTCCGGATAATCGGCCCTTAGTGAGTATTTCCGGGGTATAATTTCTCTTTTACACCTGTATTGAACCATTAACACCACTATAGCCATTTCAACCAACAAATATGATTTGAGGAGCGCTATTTCTGTTGTACACCCGTAGCACTACTTCCGTTATTTGACACAAAGAAATTATAGATTCTGGCGCGCTTAATTTGAGAAATTAAAAATAAACATGAATCTTGCCGACTGTAGGTTTTGGAACAGGTATTGCTTTAGCTTTTAGTCCAGATTGCATTTTGACTATGCTGTGCGTAGCAAACATGTAATACCATTTAGAAGTCGTGGGCTGAATTCGTTCACTTGCCAAAACTGTATGTGGAAACGTGTACACTTTGTGAATTGTTTCTTCGTAATGTGAATTATATACAATCGTGAACAAATATATGCCGTTGCTGCGGACAGAACCTATATCGTTTGGCTCCAAGCTTGTACACCAATCTGACGCTACAGCATTTTATTCACGAGCTGTTGCTTGGTTACTTAAGGAATTTGGCAAAGCGATTGAATAACATGCTTGCAGACGACGCTGCAATACAAGCTTGATTAGCACATCGCTTCGCAGTGTACGCTGTCACAATTGTCGCTTTGACTATGCATTGCACAGTAAAATAGATTATCAAATGCACCATAATAGATCAATTGTTGCGCGACTTTGACTCTTGGTTCGGCAGTACAGTGAGCCTGTGTAAAACTTTGAGACCGGCAAAACCAAAATAACTGAATAAAATTAATAATCAATGGAGGAAAGTAACAAACTACGGTGGTCATAATTTGAGAATTTTTTGGGTCAATGCACGATGGTTGGTTGTGTGAGTTGCTGCGTACCACCCATTTCCGCCATTAATCTTAAATATGTAAATTTATGTGTGAACAAGCTATGTAAATCATAATCTTTGACGATGTGAAATTCTGAATTATTTCAAGTCCTTGAAGAAATCCGGACAAATATCTTATGCTATTATATGATGATAGCAATGATTATTTGCCATTTCTTCGAAACAGAGCAACGCTACTTTTATACAAATGGCAAAGAATGTGTGCACTTGCCGAATGGCTAAGACAAACTTTGATGAAGGAAAAACTATTTGGAAGAACATTTACACAGTGGAATGGTTAAGACAAGCTGTGATGAATGAAAGGCTAATTGGAATATTTTACAGAGTCGAATGGTTAAGGCAATCGGTGATGAAGGAAAGATTATTTGAAAAAAAATTTTATTGGAAAAACATTTTTCACACGCGAATCGCTAAGGATAACTGTATGAAGGACCATTTGGATAAATATTTTACACAGTAGAATGAATAAGACATGCTGTGCTAATGGAAGGACCATTTGAGAAAAATGTATGCAGTCGAATGGTTAAGACAAACGGTGATGAAAGAAAAACTATTTGGAAAAAAAATTTTACACAGTGAAATGGTTAAGACAAACTGTCATGAATGAAAGTCTAATTAGAATAATATTTTACACAGTCGAATGGTTAAGGCAATTGAGTCATTTACGGAAGGATTATTTGAAAAAAAATTTTATTGGAAAAACATTTTTCACACGCGAATCGCTCAGGATAACTGTATGAAGGACCATTTGGATAAATATTTCGGAGCAGTAGAATGGATAAGACATGCTGTGCTAATGGAAGGACCATTTGAGAAAATTTTATGCAGTCGAATGGTTAAGACAAACGGTGATGAAAGAAAAACTATTTGGAAAAAATTTTACACAATGAAATGGTTAAGACAAACTGTGATGAATGAAAGTCTAATTACAATAATATTTTACACAATCGAATGGTTAACGCAATCGGTGATGAAGGAAAAATTATTTGGAAAATATTTTTATTGGAAAAATATTTTACACAGTGGAACGTTTAATGCATGATTTACGATAAGCGCGTGCGCCAGAGCCAAATTATGTCAAGCGTCCAACTCAACTAGTTCAGGTGAACTATAGCTTAGCTGGAGCTAGGTTTAATGTGACGAACAGGGAGCTTAGCTAGGTTCTGCATGACAAACGGAGCGTCCGGCTGAACTAAATTTTATTTAGTATTGTGCTTAGTGTAATGAATTTTGTTCTATAGTATTTTTACACTAATTCTAAGCTATATTATATTTGTTTCAATATATACAATTAACGTTTTAAGCTGTTTGCCGCTTTTGGGGCATTATTTGATACGTATAGTAAAACATAATGTTCGCGGACTAAATAGTCTCTGGCTTAAGTTATAGGGCTCAGCTTAACGCCTCGTGACAAAAGCACAGTCCGGCTCGACACTCGATGACAAATGCATACCCTATCTAGGCTATTCAAAATTTTAATAGTCGAGCCGTCACTGTCTGCGTAGTAGCTAGCCATTTGAACACGTGACACAATTAGGACCACGCGCACGCATGTTATTAAGGATGCATAAGATAAACAGTGATGAATGAAGGACCAATTGGAGTAATATTTTGCACAGTGGAATGGTTATCACAAACGGTGATGAAAGGATTATTTAAAAAAATTTTACAAAGTGGACTAATTAAGACAAACGTTGATGAAGGAAAGACTATTGGGAAAAATATTACACACAATTACACACAGTAGAATTGTTAGGACAAACCGTGATGTATGAAACACTATTTAGAAAAATATTTTACACAGTGGAATGGTTGAGACAAACGGCGATGAAGGACTATTTGGATAAATGTTTTACAGAGTTGAATGGTTAAGACATGCTGTGATAAAGGATGGACCATTTAAAAAATATTTTACGCATTGCAATAATTACGACAAACTGTGAAGATGGGCGTCTTTTCGGGTATACCACGTCCGCCCGAAAATGGTAAATTTTGGAGATACAACGTAGAAATTAGTACCATTGAACCCATTACGACTGGGCGATTCAGAGAATTTTTTTTTATTTTTGGGTTACCAGTGGTCTCCTATTCAATTTTTTAGTAATAAATTTTTGGTCGAAATATACCTAATTCTGTTTACCATTCGAACCTCATTTAGCAGAGTCGAATGGTGTGAGAATCAGCTGAATCGGTTTTTGGGTTAACGGCATAGGCTTAGGCTAAGCCTATGCCTAATTCTTTGCGTAAACCTTATTGTTAACACATGAACCGATTCAGCTCATTTGTACACCATTCGAGTGCGATTCGTGTTTCATAAGTTCAGGAACTCTTGAAGAAGAGTGTAATACTCACATCATACTACATTAAATAAGTTGTGGGATGACACGGTCCATTTGTCCTGTCCCCATGGAGTCAATTTGCCAATTTTATCCTGTTCCCATCTCGCAACTTTAGTCCTGTTCTCTCCAAGTTCCACCTTCGCAACCTTTGTTCTGTCTGTCACCTTCCAACTTTGGTTACGTCTCAAGTGTTGGAACAAGTAAAGAAAATTAGTATTCACATTTGCAAAAAGGTTCCAGAACATAACAAAAGCGAAAAACTTGTCTCCTCCTAAAAGCGGGATATGACGCAAAAATTGACTATCATCCCACAAAGTATGTAATGTATGTGACATGAGTGTCACACTCTTTTCCAAATGTTCATCATGAACTCTTGGTGATATATCAACACACTAACGTCTTGGAGGTGCCGTAGTTGTTTGAACACATTCTCGGCCGGTCCGATTGGGGTCTGTGCTTGTATCGATGTATCCGGTAAGGCATTCACACGAATAGCCGTCTGGTAAATCAGTGCACGTCGCGAATTCGGAACAGTCGTTCAAACGAGGATCACGACATTCGTTTTCTACAAGTGTAAACAAGTATTCACAAAGTTTGTACGATCCACGTTTCACGGTCTAACCAAATCATATCTTCAGCAAAAGTTCAGGAACAATGCGCCCAAATGTGTTTTTAAACAATTATACATGTAACATAATAAACATACATGCTCATGCAGGAGATAATGAGTTCCCCATAAGGCTAAGAACCGCCTGGGCGGGAAGCTCCTACTCTCCTCCTAACACATCGTCCAACACCCGCGCTCGCACCAAACCCATAAGCGCCGATGATAGCCTCGTACCTCCTCTCACAAAGTGGTTGAACCCCCTGAATAGCAAAGTCAACCCCACCAGGACCTGTCTACTCCTCTCCGGGTCCTCGGATCTTTAGGATGTCTGATAATGAATCATATCTTGAGAGGTTGAGAGGTGAGATTTGGTTACACATTTTCTCTATCTACCGAACTACCCATACATGGATCGAGGGAAGTGGGACTTAAGATTCTAGCAGATACAACATTTCAGTTGCATTAAGGATATACAATACTTATCAGTCATCGTTATCGCTCATGGAAGAACATACCACGTTCACAAACTAGACAAGAGCGGCCGGCTACCGCGGGCGTCGGAGCCTCAGAGTATAACCCCTTATTCCCCTATGAGCCTGTAAGGACCTGCCCAAACAAAATCCTCTGCGAATAAATATCACGAAATACAACTTAGCAGTTTAGTTGATATAAAAATATAAAATGTATCTTGAATTATTATATTATGAAACATTTCACTTGCAATAAGCACACAATACTTATTACTGATCTTTATCATTCATCGAAGAACATACCACGTTCACAAACTCGACCAGATCCCCCGGGTGCTGAAAGGTCAACATAGCCAGGAATGCACCGACATGTATAGGTGCCATCAGGGTGAGGCTCGCAAATTGCATTTTGACCACAATCGTGATTTTGAGGGCATATCGCTGAAATATTATATCACCGTAAATCATTCATATACGGCCAATATTTTTACTCTTTTGCAATACATGTGCGATACGAAATGCAATATTTTCCAGCGTCATAGAATTGCAATAAAAATTAAAATTCTATTGACTTTGGAATCTAACACATATCTGGTTGCTTGTTTGGGAATTTTGACGTTGAAGTTGAACGTATACTGAATTACAAAAACATTAACAAGCACCATTTTGCAGGACGAAAAAATAGCTTGCTGTTAGCACAGTGACGTATGTGCTCCAGCCCATCAATTCATTTCAAAATATAAACCTAGCTGAATTGCTGACATTTATTTTTGTGATAATACGACACAAGTAAATTTTCAAACTTTCAGCTTTCAAATTTTTCTCAGTAAATAATGTAGATACGTATTCAGAATCAAAAACTATAACAAAAACTATATGTTCAGGATCAAAAACTATAACATTCTACTGTTAGTTGAAGAGTATTAAAGTATTTTGAAAATTTTATTCGAACTTTAAATGTTTTAATAAATTTTTGTGCGAGGTGTTCGAAAATTTTTTTACTAAATATAGATTGTTAAAATTGTCTTGCAGGGACAAATCGACATTTGCTAAAAATCAAATTGTGATAACAGTCTGTCGCGACACTGTCGCTTTTGTTAAACCAAAACGGAACGTTAAGAATAAATTCGGAGTAGCGAGAGGCATGCGCAAACCTTATTAACCACGGCCTGCATAGTTTTTTTATACTGAACACATTTTGAATCGTAATTGGTTTTAAAAACTTGTTCAGAAGAATAGCTGTTGTTGTAGCAGAAACAGCTACGATTCATTAGTTTCGCTTCGTGATTAAAAAACCAGGCTATATAGCTTACCATCATGTTTAGTTAGATATTATTTTCCGATTTAAATGTAATGTGTACATTTCTAGCTTGTGCAAGGTTATATTTATATTGCAATACATTAAGATATGTTCCAAGCATGTGGAATATCTTGTTTACATTTAATATGACGTTAAAGATGCATGTTCCACTTACGGTTGTTAGACTGGTGCACGTACGTGGTTGTTAGACTGACCTATGAAGCCCACCACAATATAGCATTGATAAATATCACCTGTATAATTTATAGTCCTACACTCTTTTGCAGAATTACATTAAATCACACGTGACTCGTCCGCAAATTGTGATAAATATTAAAATGCATATGCTGTATGATTGCTTCAAAATGTAATGCTTTTATAATAGAAACTATACAAATAATTTGAGCTAACAGAAGCAACAAAAATTTTAACTTACAGGGCGACTGACACACTCGTCCAGGCCGTTCAGGTAAGTTAGGTGAGCGATCAATTAAACCCTCAATACATTCGCAAGTGTATCCAATTTCCAGATCTCGGCAGTACGCTTCTTGAGCACAACCGTTAGTACCAAGTGCACATTCGTCTTCCACTGGAAATCGAAAGGAACAGTAACCATTATGTTGCTCTACTACTGTCAGCGCCAGCAAATAAATATAAAAATTAAGCATTAAAACATAGAAATCATACAGCTATCAAGATGCCAAAAGCAACAGTTATTACATCAACGATCATTTTCGCTTGGACTGGCGCAAAATGAAACAGTCTATCTGTGAATTTGTTTCTAAGGTTTCCTTCTACAGATATATTTTATCCGGAAAGGACCAGCTTCAACGTTCGTACTCAAAATCAGATAACTTACATGAATACACACGCGACCGGGCAAATTAACCGGATCAAAACCAACGTCTTTATAACCATGGAGATACTGAGCAGGAAATTCTCCTTTGTCTTTGCAAAGCGCATTTTCGACTCCCAGTTGTTATTTCTTCACGCTCACATTCGTTTATTACTAAATAAATATTACTATCTTTAACTTCCTTGCAAAGATTATTCGTAAGTTTGATGTATCAATTTTTACCAGAGAACACAAATGAGAATGGTTTTAGGCTATTCGTGTCTATTAATTGATGGGTCCGTATCTCCCAATTGATCCTATCGGATTTCGATCACTTACAATTAATACGACAATGCGCTCGTACACAAAACTAAGTTCAGAAAAATAAATATATGACAAAACTGACGGAATGTTCTTTTGGCCAATGCAACTTATAGAGGCGGAAGTGAAATCCATGCTATGCCGTTCTCGGTATACTACGACTAAGCCTGAGCGTTAACCTCAGCTGATGTCCTGATATGAGCCATATACTAAGCTTACGCCGAAGCTTGGCGCTGTCGAAAAGCATCCTAAGCTTTTCTTTTTTTGACCAGATAATGTCCGGCCCCTAAAGGTGACATGGGCCAGTGTTCCGATTTCAACAGTTCAACAATATATACTTGTGTGGTTGTCTCTCCCATGCTGTGCCAAGCTGGACGCATGGTCATTCTCTATCAGCCCACCCACCCTTAGGCCCACTTTATTCCCAGCAACTTCTAAGTCAAATGGTTTCCTAAGATAGGCTTCTAAGTACCTGCTAAACTTATTTAGTCTACATTATATATTTATGTTCTTGCAATAGCTTTGTGAATTAGTGTCCTCATATAATTTATGCTCACTTTTTCGCGATACCTGCATTTATAGTCGATTTCTTCATGGTTTTTTCTGGAGCAACGAGATATGTACACTACGCAATTCCTCGAAGTCCTAACACTCCACCATCGCTGACATAGATAAATAAATGGGCGTAAATAAATACATTTAATGGCAATTATTTGCGAATAATTTGATGCAAGCTGTCGTAATAAACCGATTAGCCACCAATTACACACTCAACAGCTTCCGATTTCATCTGTTTTCTCGCTGATACAAGCTGCTCTTACAACCTTGATTTTTGTTATATAATAACGAAGGCCCATACAGTCAAGATACAATCTTCTGCTTTCAAACAGAACATCCATATATATGTTACAACACTTATTTGGTGTGTGATATTGCTCTCACGGCGATATCTTAGAAGATCTCTATCTTGGAGATTCTACGTGCACTCAGCTGTATCTCGCTTTTAAGCATAAAGATTTCTGCTTGTTGCAGTTCCCATATGGAATACACCCCGACCTGCATGGCAGTTTTTCCAATCACTTATAACAGAATTCACATAAATGCTGCATCTAATAGTACGCTATTTTACAGTACAGCTATTCCAAATTTCATGCAAATCGAACTTGTGATTCAAATATATTTTACAGTGATTGTTTAATCTTACTCGTAATCGTAAGAATTGACTGTTGAAGTATAAAATTATTAAATTGCAGCTTACACTCCGTGGAATGCTTGCCGCAATACCGTTGGTTCGAAATATCTTTCTTATGCGCAGGGCATGAACATCGGTAAGAATCAGTATTTTCACAAGTCGCTCGAGGGTCCAGTCATTATTTTTTGTATCCAAACATTCGTTCTTCTAACATTAACTTTCCAACTGTAGAAGAATAGAAATTGTAACGTGCATACACAAATTTAAAAAATGTCTTAAACGGAATTCGTATTCATATAATATATTTTTCTGAACATAGTGGTATCCATCTTTCACTTTCGATCACGACAAAATGAAAGAATATATCTCCGTGAATTTTTGAACTCTAAGTATCAAAACTGTTGGGCACCCATTTTACCAATTTATATACCCCTAACGTTCGCCAATTTTTTACAGATGCGCCATTTCTTCGCTGACTTTTCCCATTTTTCCTACTTTGCTAAAATTATTCTGCTCGCCTTCGGCGTCGAAGGGGGGTGGTACCAAGCTTCATGGGGGAGGGGGTCCGAACTTCAGGTGGATAATCTTCTACTGAACATGCAAGCTTATATTTTGCTGAAACTCAGGAGTTAACACAAAATTGATTACATGGTAGTGGTTTCAGCAATTACGTTATATATACTATGTAATTTGCGAAAACTTTGTTGCATTTTTAATTTCTTTGGTTTTAGCCTCGCCCTAGCCCGATCTAATCTCTATAAATGTATTATGTTATATAGGATTTGAACTCCACTGACGCGTTGTGCTGGGTGTATGAAGATTCTTAGAGTCTCAGCTGAAATGGCGCTTTTGGCACTTTAAAAGTAGCCTCTGCGTTAATGTTTTCTCACTTTATCAGTGAGCATTTATTCCTAACGATAAAACAATCGAACTTCCTAGCAAATGCATTTGTCTGTTGATTTGGACGATGACAGAATCCTTGGAAATTGTGGCTGATTTAAAGCAATCAAAGGTCGTACGTACATTTGTTGTACTCGAAATCAAACATAGTCACGCTGTAGAAGACTATGTCATCCGCTGACATAATACCCTGATTCAAAGAAGAGGCGCAATGTCAACCATTAAATTACCGAACTTACTGCTGAATGGTCTACAGTAACAGATTACGGTAAAAAGGAGGGTATAGCTGGCAATTAGGTATATCTGTTTTTACATTCAACGTCTTATATTATGTCTAATTTATGAAATATCGTAGAAATATATAATCAGAGGATTCCATAAGAGGTGTTTACTTTACCTTTTTGACCAACCAAATTATTGACAAGCACAAAATACCATGTTAATATTGTATATCAAATATTAACATGGTATATGGTGCTGATATCTATAGTCATGTGCTATTTTTTGTGTAATATAAAAGGTTAGAGCTTAGAGATTATGGTTCTAACGGATGCTTTTTATAGCTTCGACTAGTTGATTGGAAAGGTATCAAAATTCCTGCTCTAAAATAGAACATTTTAGCTCTGAAAATTTAAGTCATTTTTCAGTTTAATGTATTAACTAAAAACCCATTTCGTTATTACAACCTGTTAAAAATCATATCACATATGTTTACAGTGCATCATAAATTATACATTGCGTCGATATTTGACATAATTTTGAGAGGTTGCCTCCGCGGAATTCACAATGCGGCGATGCAGTTATGTGCGACCTCTGGTAGTGGTCTGATCAATGTGCTATTTGGTAGCTGTGGACAGATAAATAACAAACTAAACGTGCACCGGAGCCCAGAACCACGTGCGTTGAGTGATGTACGTCAATGTAAAATTACGTTTGCTGAGCTGCAAAACTTCATTAATTTTACAAAATCCAAATGCTTTAAAAACCTTGATGCTATCATCCAGGGGGTTTATCCGTGAATCTTTTCAAACTTCGCTTTCTCTGTAAATTTTTACTCGCTTGTCTCACACGGAATTTCTCGGAGGTAGACTGAGCTTCCAGTATATGGTCGATGGGCTGGAATCAGAGCGGCGTGTCAATAAACAAGAGCATGGCGTACGATTGCTGTGACTAGCGCTCAATAAGAAACGTTTAGCACTTCGCTGCCATTTACGAATACCTGCCGTTTTTATCTTGCTCTGGCACATTAATGTATGAATTGTGGGTACCTACTCTTCCACAGACGCACGATGTATATTTAGAAGGCAGTTTTTACCCAGACCTACAGTTTGCAGTGAAACATACGCCTTCCGTCATTGTATAATCCGTGCCAGGGGATTTCAACGTACAGAACGACCGCACTGGGTGGGAGCAGATTATTAGCCGGTCTTGTAAGGCCAGGCCAGTTGAATGATAACGGCATGCGAATGTTGTTATTTACACTGAACTTCTCGTTTTAACATCCCATTCACGTGAAGAAAACACTGCTGTCAAGCACTCACCGACTAAAAAAAGACCTGGGTCACATCCTAGTAAGCAAAGAATTTCGGTCTTCATTACACGTGATTTGAGTCAATAAACGCACTGCTATCGCATCTGATCATCACATGGTGGTAATATGTTTTACTCTGCATCTAAAAAGAGCGAAGACACCCCAAATACCGCCAAAACTTGATCTGAAGTTCTTGAAAACTCTACAATTAAGCGAACAGTATACCGTCGAAATTGCGGATTGCTTTGAAGCGCTAAGTCATTTTGTGAGATAAAGGGGCATAGAGTGCTATGCAAAATGGACTTGCGCTCTTAAGCATTATTTATATGCTCGACCTAAATGGCTCTCTGATTTATTCAACATGGGCTTAATGAAATCACTACTAAATACGTCATTTGCGCGCATCCGGAAACATATTTGGCCAAGCAGACGAGTAAACAAAAAAAGATTTCCACTCAGTCAGCATTCCTTGTTAGATGGCTCAACTAGCTAGAGCTTCGAGCGGCCGCAGATGCTCTGAAGTTCTTGTGAGTACGCTGTCTGAGAGAAATTTCCTGAATTTTAACAACGCAGAGCAATGCAAATGCTTACACACGTCACATATTTATGGTTAATCTAGAATGTCTGGGAAACAAGACTTGACCCGACTCCGCTGGCTATTCTATCTATGACGTGTGCCAGAGCGACGAATGATCCTTGACAGTCCTTTGCGTGAAGAAAGTGCGGCTGACGTGGACGTGAACTCGAGGTGCGCTTAAGCGAACATGTATTAAATGGTCCAAATCTGATCTGGTTAACGTTTCACATATTAACAATGAATAGATTAAAATGCTAACATCCATGTCGTTAAAAAGCTGCACAGAGTTGTAATTTGTTCCCAATACAATGAGCAACTATTTTATTGATACTATATATTATCTTTTTTACAGTATGCCTCATAATCCAACTTACTTTGCTTACAAAGACGGCCAGGCTCAGAAGGGCTAATGTCGATGGTTTACAGAGGACATCCGCAGGTGTATCCTCGTTCTAAATCCGTGCATGTTGCACGTGGATCACACGTATTTTGAGATTCGTCGAAACATTCGTTGACCAATTTTAAACAGTTGTGGCTGAACATGGCAAAGTAGCTTCTATTTTTATAGTTAGGTTTGCAATTGCACAAGAAAATTATACCCTGTCGGATAGCTATCTGGAAACCATATTATTACTGTAGTCCAAAAATTATAGCTGCCTACTATTAATCAGGTTGGACGGATAATTTCGTAGCATAGAGAAAACCACTCTCAGCAAATTAGTCATTGGCTGGGCATGGATACGACAAAAATGGTTATGCGGAACAATCTGAGTACTTCTGCAGTTGCATGAACCATAGTAAGATAAAACCACTGATTATGCTGGTAAGTTTGTAGTTAAGCCAAATGTGCACTAAATAATAAGGCTTGCAGCTGTGTCTAACGCGGTGTATCAGATCTATTAGGATACAATCAAATTAAACGCACTGAGATATCAAATTTTATTAATAAAAAGTTTTGTTTCGTGGCGCTTAAAAACGAATCATGCCAATCGTAACAGAATTTATAGATATCAGGTTAAAGGCTTTAACACTGGTCCGGGTGCCATGGCTGACCTACAATCTTTATCTTTCAAATTATGCATCCTGGTTATGCAAAATTCACATTAAAATCCGTGCATCAACTACACTTTAAGAATGTTTGCGTTATCCAGTTGTTGCAACTATAGAACCATGGAATTAAAAACCATTTAATATTAGCACTTTCAAACTAGGGAATTAAAACCATTTAATATCAGCACTTTCAAATCATTTATTTCCAAGTTCACATAAACCACCAGACAAGTTTTACACCAATTGCATCAGATATCTACTTCCAGCCCAAATAAACAATACCAAGTCCTTAGTCTTAATTTTGTAAAGATCATCCAACCAACCTGGGTTAGTAGGAGCCAAATCTCGAAATCCCTCGCGGCAACTACATGTATAACCATCTTCGAGATCAATACATTCAGCGCGTTCTTCAAAATCACAGTCATTGTACGCATGCGATTCACATTCGTTTCGAACTAAAGTAGTTACCAAATCAAAAAAGTATAGAATTGAGTTGTTTTGATTTACCAAATTGAATTTGAATAAATTAAATTGAATAAATCAAAACAAGTATAGATCGACTGAGCATAAATTATTCGAGGACCAAAAAAGAAAAATTGTATTGTGGGCATGCGATGCCATACAAGCATTCAATGCATGACAATTTATACTACAATACTCGCTTTCTCCGTGATGTTTTTCTCGCTTTCTCCTCGCTTTCTCCGTGATTTTTTTCTGGTTTTCTCCGTTATTTTTTCTCTCTCTCTGCGTTATTTTTTCCAACTCTCTCCGTTATTTTTTCGACTCTCCCCGTTATTTTTTCCGACTCTCTCCGTGATTTTTTCTCGCTTTCTCCGTGATTTTTTCTCGCTTTCTCCGTGATTTTTTCTCGCTTTCTCCGTGATTTTTTCTCGCTTTCTCCGCTATTTTTTCTCGCTTTCTCCGCTATTTTTTCTCGCTTGCTCTGCGATTTTTTCTCGCTTTTTCCTTTACGTTTTTCTCGCTTTCCGTGGTTTTTATCGCTTTCTCCGTGAAGTTTTTTGTCAAATACAAGTATTTGTTTTTAAAAGTAATCTGCGTTTCCACAGAGGGAAATACAGGAATTTCAATAATATATGTAATGCAATAGTAACTGCTTGGGATGTAATAAGTTTTGTTGATTGTATAGCTGAATAAAAAGCGTGTATTGTAGTATAAATTGTAGTGCATTGAATGCTTGTATGGCATCGCATGCCCACAATACAATTTTTTCTTTTTTGGTCCTGCGAATAATTTATGCTCAGTCGATCTATACTTGTTTTGATTTATTCAATTTAATTTATTCAAATTCAATTTGGTAAATCAAAACAACTCAATTCTATACTTTTTTGATTTGGTAACTACTTTAGTTCGAAACGAATGTGAATCGCATGCGTACAATGACTGTGATTTTGAAGAACGCGCTGAATGTATTGATCTCGAAGAAGGTTATACATGTAGTTGCCGCGAGGGATTTCGAGATTTGGCTCCTACTAACCCAGGTTGGTTGGATGATCTTTAGAAAATTAAGACTAAGGACTTGGTATTTTCATGGGCTGAAATTAGATATACTGATGCAATTGGTGTAAAACTTGTCTGGTGGTTTATGTGAACTTGGAAATAAATGATTTGAAAGTGCTGATATTAAATGGTTTTAATTCCCTAGTTTGAAAGTGCTAATATTAAATGGTTTTTAATTCCATGGTTCTATAGTTGCAACAACTGGATAACGCAAACATTCTTAAAGTGTAGTTGATGCACGGATTTTAATGTGAATTTTGCATAACCAGGATGCATAATTTGAAAGATAAAGATTGTAGGTCAGCCATGGCACCGGACCGGTGTTAAACCTTTTAACCTGATATCTATAAATTCTGTTACGATTGGCATGATTCGTTTTTAAGCGCCACGAAACAAAACTTTTTATTAATAAAATTTGATATCTCAGTGCGTTTAATTTGATTGTATCCTAATAGATCTGATACACCGCGTTAGACACAGCTGCAAGCCTTATTATTTAGTGCACATTTGGCTTAACTACAAACTTACCAGCATAATCAGTGGTTTTATCTTACTATGGTTCATGCAACTGCAGAAGTACTCAGATTGTTCCGCATAACCATTTTTGTCGTATCCATGCCCAGCCAATGACTAATTTGCTGAGAGTGGTTTTCTCTATGCTACGAAATTATCCGTCCAACCTGATTAATAGTAGGCAGCTATAATTTTTGGACTACAGTAATAATATGGTTTCAGATGATATCCCGACAGGGTATAATTTTTCTTGTGCAATTGCAAACCTAACTATAAAAATAGAAGCTACTTTGCCATGTTCAGGCCGCAACTGTTTAAAGTTGGTCAACGAATGTTTCGACGAATCTCAAAATACGTGTGATCCACGTGCAACATGCACGGATTTAGAACAAGGATACACCTGCGAATGTCCTCTGGACACCATCGACATTAGCCCTTCTGAGCCTGGCCGTCTTTGTAAGCAAAGTAAGTTGGATTATAGGGCCTATTGAAAGATAATATATAGTATCAATAAAATGATTGTATTCATCTATTGGGAACAAATTACAACTCTGTGCAGCTTTTTAACGACATGGATGTTAGCATTTTAATCTATTCATTGTTAATATGTAAACGTTAACCAGATCGATTTGGACCATTTAATACATGTTCGCTTAAGCGCACCTCGAGTTCACGTCCACGTAGGCCGCACTTTCTTCACGCAAAGGACTGTGGGGTCATTCGTCGCTCTGGCACACGTAGTAGATAGAATAGCCAGCGGAGTCGGTAGAGTATTATTTCCCAGACATTATTAGATTAACCATAAATATGTGACGTGTGTAAGCATTTGCATTGCTCTGCGTTGTTAAAATTCAGGAAATTTCTCTCAGACAGCGTACTCACAAGAACTTCAGAGCATCTGCGGCCGCTCGAAGCTCTAGCTAGTTGAGCCATCTAACAAGGAATGCTGACTGAGTGGAAATCTTTTTTGTTTACTCGTCTGCTTGGCCAAACATGTTTCCGGATGCGCGCAAATGACGTATTTTAGTAGTGATTTCATTAAGCCCATGTTGAATAAATCCAAGAGCCATTTAGGTCAGACATATAAATAATGCTTAAGAGCGCAAGTCCATTTTGCATAGCACTCTATGCCCCTTTATCTCACAAAATGACTTAGCGCTTCAAAGCAATCCGCAATTTCGACGGTATACTGTTCGCTTAATTGTAGAGTTTTCAAGAACTTCAGATCAAGTTTTGGCGGTATTTGGGGTGTCTTCGCTCTTTTTAGATGCAAGTGAGAACTTATTACCACCATGTGATGATCAGATGCGATAGCAGTGCGTTTATTGACTCAAATCACGTGTAATGAAGACCGAAATTCTTTGCTTACTAGGATGTGACCCAGGTCTTTTTTTAGTCGGTGAGTGCTTGACAGCAGTGTTTTCTTCACGTGAATGGGATGTTAAAACGAGAAGTTCAGTGTAAATAACAACATTCGCATGCCGTTATCATTCAACTGGCCTGGCCTTACAAGACCGGCTAATAATCTGCTCCCACCCAGTGCGGTCGTTCTGTACGTTGAAATCCCCTGGCACGGATTATACAATGACGGAAGGCGTATGTTTCACTGCAAACTGTAGGTCTGGGTAAAAACTGCCTTCTAAATATACATCGTGCGTCTGTGGAAGAGTAGGTACCCACAATTCATACATTAATGTGCCAGAGCAAGATAAAAACGGCAGGTATTCGTAAATGGCAGCGAAGTGCTAAACATTTATTATAAACCTGCAGTGCACAGCAAATCGTACGCCATGCTCTTGTTTATTGACACGCGGCTACTAAATTCCAGCCCATCGACCATATACTGGAAGCTCAGTCTACCTCCGCGAACATTCCGTGTGCACATAACGACGTAGATATTTACCAGTGAAAAACTTTGAAAGTTTCTCGGATAAACCCCCTGGATGATAGCATCAAGGTTTTTAAAGCATTTGGATTTTGTAAAATTAATGAAGTTTTGCAGCTCGGCGAACATAATTTTACGTTGACGTACATCACTCAACGCACGTGGTTCTGGGCTCCGGTGCACGTTTAGTTTGTTATTTATCTGTCCACAGCTACCAAATAGCACATTGATCAGACCACTACCAGAGGTCGCACATAACTGCATCGCCGCATTGTGAAATTCACCAGAGGCAACCTCTCCAAAATTGATGTCAAATATCAACGCAATGTATAATTTATGATGCACTGTAAACATATGTGATATGATTTTTAACAGGTTGTAATAACGAAATGGGTTTTTAGTTAATACATTAAACTGAAAAATGACTTAAATTTTACAGAGCTAAAATGTTCTATTTTAGAGCAGGAATTTTGATACCTTTCCAATCAACTAGTCGAAGCTATAAAAAGCATCCGTTAGAACCATAATCTCTAAGCTCTAACCTTTTATATTACACAAAAAATAGCACATGACTATAGATATCAGCACCATATACCATGTTAATATTTGATATACAATATTAACATGGTATTTTGTGCTTGTCAATAATTTGGTTGGTCAAAAAGGTAAAGTAAACACCTCTTATGGAATCCTCTGATTATATATTTCTACGATATTTCATAAATTAGACATAATATAAGACGTTGAATGTAAAAACAGATATACCTAATTGCCAGCTATACCCTCCTTTTTACCGTAATCTGTTACTGTAGACCATTCAGCAGTAAGTTCGGTAATTTAATGGTTGACATTGCGCCTCTTCTTTGAATCAGGGTATTATGTCAGCGAATAACATAGTCTTCTACAGCGTGACTATGTTTGATTTCAGGAGTACAACAAATGTACGTACGACCTTTGATTCTAAATCGCACAATTTCCAAGGATTCTGTCATCGTCCAAATCAACAGACAAATGCATTTGCTAGGAAGTTGGATTGTTTTATCGTTAGTAATTAATGCTCACTGTGGTAAACTGAGCACATTAACGCCGAGGCTACTTTTAAAGTGCCAAAAGCGCCATTTCAGTTGAGACTCTTAAGAATCTTCATACACCCAGCACAACGCGTCAGTGGAGTTCAAATCCTATATAACATAATACATTTATAGAGATTAGATCGGGCTAGGGCAAGGCTAAAACAGAAATTAAAAATGCAACAAAGTTTCGCAAATTACATAGTATATATAACGTAATTGCTGAAACCACTACCCATGTAATCAATTTTGTGTTAACTCCTGGAGTTCAGCAAATATAAGCTTGCATGTTCAGTAGAAGATTATCCACCTGAAGTTCGGACCCCCTCCCCATGAAGCTTGGTACCACCCCCCTTCGACGCCGAAGGCGAGCAGAATAATTTTAGCAAAATAGGCAAAAATTGGGAAAAGTGAGCAAAAAAATGGCGCATCTGTAAAAAATTGGCGAACGTTAGGGGTATATAAATTGGTAAAATGGGTGCCCAACAGTTTTGATACTTAGAGTTCAAAAATTACAAAAATATATTCTTTAGTTTGTCGTGATCGAAAGTGAATGTTGTTTACCACTATGTTCAGATAAATATCCATTACTATGAATACGAATTCCGTTTACAGACATTTTTTAAATTTGTGTATGCACGTTACAATTTCTATTCTTCTACAGTTGAAAAGTTCTTTTTAGAACGTAACGAATGTTTGGATCCAAACAATAATGACTGCGACCCTCGCGCGACTTGTGAAGATACTATTGATTCTTACCGATGTTCATGCCCTGCGCATATGAAAGATATTTCCCCGAACCAACAGTATCTCGGCAGACATTGCAAGGAGTGTAAGCTGCAATTTAATAATTTTATACTTCAACAGTCAATTCTTACGATTACGAGCAAGATTACACAATGACTGTAAAATATATTTGAATCACAAGTTCGATTACATAAAAATTTTGGAATAGCTGTACTGTATATTAGCGTACTATTAGATGCAGCATTTATGTGAATTCTGTTATCAGTGATTGGCAAAACTGCCAGTGCAGGTCAGGGTGTATTCCATATGGGAACTGCAACAAGCAGAAAAATATTTTATGCTTAAAAGATATATACAGCTGAGTGCTAGAATCTCCAAGATAGCAGATCTTCTCTAAGATATCGCCGTGAGAGCAATATCACGCACGCCAAAATAAGTGTTGTAACATATATATGGATGTTCTGTTAGAAGCAAATTATATTGACTGTATGGGCCTTCGTTATTATATAACAGAAATAAGGTTGTAAGAGCAGCTTGTATCAGCAGAAAACAGATGAAATCGGAAGCTGTTGAGTGTGTAATTGGTGGCTAATCAGTTTTAATTACGACAGCTTGCATCAAATTATTCGCAAATAATTGCCATTAAATGTATTTATTTACGCCCATTTATTTATCTATGTCAGCATGGTGGAGTGTTAGGACTTCGAGGAATTGCGTAGTGTACATATCTCGTTGCTCCAGAGAAAACGTGACACAATCGATTTTACATGCAGGTATCAGCGAAAAAATGAGCATATATTATATGAGGACGCTGATTAAAAGGGTTGTTAGAACATAAATATATAATGTAGACTAAATAAGTTTAGCAGGTACTTAGAAGCCTATCTTAGGAAACCATTTGACTTAGAAGTTGCTGGGAATAAAGTGGGCCTAAGGGTGGGTGGGCTGATAGAGAATGACCATGCGTCCAGCTTGGCACAGCATGCAAAGAACAACCACACAAGTATATATTGTTGAACTGTTGAAATCGGAACACTGGCCCATGTCACCTTTAGGGGCCGGACATTATATAATTAGAAAAAAGAAAAGCTTAGGATGCTTTTCGACAGCGCAAGACTTAGGCGTAAGCTTAGTATATGGCTCATATAGGGACATTAGCTGAGGTTAACGCTCAGGCTTAGTCGTAGTATACCGAGAACGGCATAGCATGTATTTCACTTCCGCCTCTAAAAGTTACATTGGCCAAAAGAACATTCCGTAGGTTTGTCATATATTTATTTTTCTGAACTTAGTTTTGTGTACGAGCGCATTGTCGTATTAATTGTAAGTGATCGAAATCCAATCAGACTAATTGGGAAATCAGGACCCATCAATTAATAGACACGAATAGCCTAAAACCATTCTCATTTTTTGTGTTCTCTGGTAAAAATTGATACATCAAACTTACGAACTAATCTTTGCAAGGAAGTTAAAGAGTAGTAATATTTATTTAGTAATAAACGAATGTGAGCGTGGCAATAACAACTGCGACGAAAATGCGCTTTGCAAAGACCTAGAAGACGGATTTACGTGTCGGTGTCTCCATGGTTATAAAGACGTTGGTTTTGATCCGGTTAATTTGCCCGGTCGCGTGTGTCTTCAGTGTAAGTTATCTGATTTGAGTACTAGAACGTTGAAGCTTGGTCCTTTCCGGATATGCAATATATCTGATAGAAGGACAACCATAGAAACAAATTCACAGATAGAATATTTCATTTTGCGCCAGTCCAAGCGAAAATGATCGTTGATGTAATAACTTTTGCTTTTGGCATCTTGATAGCTGTATGATTTCTATGTTTTAATGCTTAATTTTTATATTTATTTGCTGGCGCTGACAGTAGTAGAGCAACATAATGGTTACTGTTCGTTTCGATTTCCAGTGGAAGACGAATGTGCACTTGGTACTAACGGTTGTGCTCAAGAAGCGTACTGCCGAGATCTGGAAATTGGATACACTTGCGAATGTATTGAGGGTTTAATTGATCGCTCACCTAACTTACCTGAACGGCCTGGACGAGTGTGTCAGTCGCCCTGTAAGTTAAAATTTTTGTTGCTTCTGTTAGCTCAAATTATTTGTATAGTTTCTATTATAAAAGCATTACATTTTGAAGCAATCATACAGCACATGCATTTTAATATTTATCACAATTTGCGGACGAGTCACGTGTGAGTTAATGTAATTCTGCAAAAGAGTGTAGGACTATAAATTATACAGGTGATATTTATCAATGCTATATTGTGGTGGGCTTCATAGGTCAGTCTAACAACCACGTACGTGCACCAGTCTAACAACCGTAAGTGGAACATGCATCTTTAACGTCATATTAAATGTAAACAAGATATTCCACATGCTTGGAACATATTTTAATGTATTGCAATATAAATATAATCTTGCACAAGCTAGAAATGTACACATTACATTTAAATCGGAAAATAATATCTAACTAAACATGATGGTAAGCTATATAGCCTGGTTTTTTAATCACGAAGCGAAACTAATGAATCGTAGCTGTTTCTGCTACAACAACAGCTATTCTTTGAACAAGTTTTTAAAACCAATTACGATTCAAAATGTGTTCAGTATAAAAAAACTAATGCAGGCCGTGGTTAATAAGGTTTGCGCATGCCTCTCGCTACTCCGAATTTATTCTTAACGTTCCGTTTTGGTTTAACAAAAGCGACAGTGTCGCGACAGACTGTTATCACAATTTGATTTTTAGCAAATGTCGATTTGTCCCTGCAAGACAATTTTAACAATCTATATTTAGTAAAAAAATTTTCGAACACCTCGCACAAAAATTTATTAAAACATTTAAAGTTCGAATAAAATTTTCAAAATACTTTAATACTCTTCAACTAACAGTAGAATGTTATAGTTTTTGATCCTGAACATATAGTTTTTGTTATAGTTTTTGATTCTGAATACGTATCTACATTATTTACTGAGAAAAATTTGAAAGCTGAAAGTTTGAAAATTTACTTGTGTCGTATTATCACAAAAATAAATGTCAGCAATTCAGCTAGGTTTATATTTTGAAATGAATTGATGGGCTGGAGCACATACGTCACTGTGCTAACAGCAAGCTATTTTTTCGTCCTGCAAAATGGTGCTTGTTAATGTTTTTGTAATTCAGTATACGTTCAACTTCAACGTCAAAATTCCCAAACAAGCAACCAGATATGTGTTAGATTCCAAAGTCAATAGAATTTTAATTTTTATTGCAATTCTATGACGCTGGAAAATATTGCATTTCGTATCGCACATGTATTGCAAAAGAGTAAAAATATTGGCCGTATATGAATGATTTACGGTGATATAATATTTCAGCGATATGCCCTCAAAATCACGATTGTGGTCAAAATGCAATTTGCGAGCCTCACCCTGATGGCACCTATACATGTCGGTGCATTCCTGGCTATGTTGACCTTTCAGCACCCGGGAGATCTGGTCGAGTTTGTGAACGTGGTATGTTCTTCGATGAATGATAAAGATCAGTAATAAGTATTGTGTGCTTATTGCAAGTGAAATGTTTCATAATATAATAATTCAAGATACATTTTATATTTTTATATCAACTAAACTGCTAAGTTGTATTTCGTGATATTTATTCGCAGAGGATTTTGTTTGGGCAGGTCCTTACAGGCTCATAGGGGAATAAGGGGTTATACTCTGAGGCTCCGACGCCCGCGGTAGCCGGCCGCTCTTGTCTAGTTTGTGAACGTGGTATGTTCTTCCATGAGCGATAACGATGACTGATAAGTATTGTATATCCTTAATGCAACTGAAATGTTGTATCTGCTAGAATCTTAAGTCCCACTTCCCTCGATCCATGTATGGGTAGTTCGGTAGATAGAGAAAATGTGTAACCAAATCTCACCTCTCAACCTCTCAAGATATGATTCATTATCAGACATCCTAAAGATCCGAGGACCCGGAGAGGAGTAGACAGGTCCTGGTGGGGTTGACTTTGCTATTCAGGGGGTTCAACCACTTTGTGAGAGGAGGTACGAGGCTATCATCGGCGCTTATGGGTTTGGTGCGAGCGCGGGTGTTGGACGATGTGTTAGGAGGAGAGTAGGAGCTTCCCGCCCAGGCGGTTCTTAGCCTTATGGGGAACTCATTATCTCCTGCATGAGCATGTATGTTTATTATGTTACATGTATAATTGTTTAAAAACACATTTGGGCGCATTGTTCCTGAACTTTTGCTGAAGATATGATTTGGTTAGACCGTGAAACGTGGATCGTACAAACTTTGTGAATACTTGTTTACACTTGTAGAAAACGAATGTCGTGATCCTCGTTTGAACGACTGTTCCGAATTCGCGACGTGCACTGATTTACCAGACGGCTATTCGTGTGAATGCCTTACCGGATACATCGATACAAGCACAGACCCCAATCGGACCGGCCGAGAATGTGTTCAAACAACTACGGCACCTCCAAGACGTTAGTGTGTTGATATATCACCAAGAGTTCATGATGAACATTTGGAAAAGAGTGTGACACTCATGTCACATACATTACATACTTTGTGGGATGATAGTCAATTTTTGCGTCATATCCCGCTTTTAGGAGGAGACAAGTTTTTCGCTTTTGTTATGTTCTGGAACCTTTTTGCAAATGTGAATACTAATTTTCTTTACTTGTTCCAACACTTGAGACGTAACCAAAGTTGGAAGGTGACAGACAGAACAAACGTTGCGAAGGTGGAACTTGGAGAGAACAGGACTAAAGTTGCGAGATGGGAACAGGATAAAATTGGCAAATTGACTCCATGGGGACAGGACAAATGGACCGTGTCATCCCGCAACTTATTTAATGTAGTATGATGTGAGTTCCTGAACTTATGAAACACGAATCGCACTCGAATGGTGTACAAATGAGCTGAGTCGGTTCATGTGTTAACAATAAGGTTTACGCAAAGAATTAGGCATAGGCTTAGCCTAAGCCTATGCCGTTAACCCAAAAACCGATTCAGCTGATTCTCACACCATTCGACTCTGCTAAATGAGGTTCGAATGGTAAACAGAATTAGGTATATTTCGACCAAAAATTTATTACTAAAAAATTGAATAGGAGACCACTGGTAACCCAAAAATAAAAAAAAATTCTCTGAATCGCCCAGTCGTAATGGGTTCAATGGTACTAATTTCTACGTTGTATCTCCAAAATTTACCATTTTCGGGCGGACGTGGTATACCCGAAAAGACGCCCATCTTCACAGTTTGTCGTAATTATTGCAATGCGTAAAATATTTTTTAAATGGTCCATCCTTTATCACAGCATGTCTTAACCATTCAACTCTGTAAAACATTTATCCAAATAGTCCTTCATCGCCGTTTGTCTCAACCATTCCACTGTGTAAAATATTTTTCTAAATAGTGTTTCATACATCACGGTTTGTCCTAACAATTCTACTGTGTGTAATTGTGTGTAATATTTTTCCCAATAGTCTTTCCTTCATCAACGTTTGTCTTAATTAGTCCACTTTGTAAAATTTTTTTAAATAATCCTTTCATCACCGTTTGTGATAACCATTCCACTGTGCAAAATATTACTCCAATTGGTCCTTCATTCATCACTGTTTATCTTATGCATCCTTAATAACATGCGTGCGCGTGGTCCTAATTGTGTCACGTGTTCAAATGGCTAGCTACTACGCAGACAGTGACGGCTCGACTATTAAAATTTTGAATAGCCTAGATAGGGTATGCATTTGTCATCGAGTGTCGAGCCGGACTGTGCTTTTGTCACGAGGCGTTAAGCTGAGCCCTATAACTTAAGCCAGAGACTATTTAGTCCGCGAACATTATGTTTTACTATACGTATCAAATAATGCCCCAAAAGCGGCAAACAGCTTAAAACGTTAATTGTATATATTGAAACAAATATAATATAGCTTAGAATTAGTGTAAAAATACTATAGAACAAAATTCATTACACTAAGCACAATACTAAATAAAATTTAGTTCAGCCGGACGCTCCGTTTGTCATGCAGAACCTAGCTAAGCTCCCTGTTTGTCACATTAAACCTAGCTCCAGCTAAGCTATAGTTCACCCGAACTAGTTGAGTTGGACGCTTGACATAATTTGGCTCTGGCGCACGCGCTTATCGTAAATCATGCATTAAACGTTCCACTGTGTAAAATATTTTTCCAATAAAATATTTTCCAAATAATTTTTCCTTCATCACCGATTGCGTTAACCATTCGATTGTGTAAAATATTATTGTAATTAGACTTTCATTCATCACAGTTTGTCTTAACCATTTCATTGTGTAAAATTTTTTCCAAATAGTTTTTCTTTCATCACCGTTTGTCTTAACCATTCGACTGCATAAATTTTTCTCAAATGGTCCTTCCATTAGCACAGCATGTCTTATCCATTCTACTGTCTAAAATATTTATCCAAATGGTCCTTCATACAGTTATCCTCAGCGATTCGCGTGTGAAAAATGTTTTTCCAATAAAATTTTTTTTCAAATAATCCTTCCGTAATCACCGATTGCCTTAACCATTCGACTGTGTAAAATATTATTCTAATTAGACTTTCATTCATGACAGTTTGTCTTAACCATTTCACTGTGTAAAATTTTTTTCCAAATAGTTTTTCTTTCATCACCGTTTGTCTTAACCATTCGACTGCATACATTTTTCTCAAATGGTCCTTCCATTAGCACAGCATGTCTTATCCATTATACTGTCTAAAATATTTATCCAAATGGTCCTTCATACAGTTATCCTTAGCGATTCGCGTGTGAAAAATGTTTTTCCAATAAAATTTTTTTTCAAATAATCTTTCCTTCATCACCGATTGCCTTAACCATTCGACTGTGTAAAATATTATTCTAATTAGACTTTCATTCATGACAGTTTGTCTTAACCATTTCACTGTGTAAAATTTTTTTCCAAATAGTTTTTCTTTCATCACCGTTTGTCTTAACAATTCGACTGCATACATTTTTCT
Organism: Trileptium ribeirensis; assembly: GCA_030248225.1. Taxonomy (NCBI): domain Eukaryota; kingdom Metazoa; phylum Nematoda; class Enoplea; order Enoplida; family Thoracostomopsidae; genus Trileptium; species Trileptium ribeirensis. The sequence goes on along the minus strand of JASANE010020627.1, from coordinate 1,867 downwards.
CAAATGGTCCTTCCATTAGCACAGCATGTCTTATCCATTCTACTGTCTAAAATATTTATCCAAATGGTCCTTCATACAGTTATCCTTAGCGATTCGCGTGTGAAAAATGTTTTTCCAATAAATTTTTTTTTCAAATAATCTTTCCTTCATCACCGATTGCCTTAACCATTCGACTGTGTAAAATATTATTCTAATTAGACTTTCATTCATGACAGTTTGTCTTAACCATTTCACTGTGTAAAATTTTTTTCCAAATAGTTTTTCTTTCATCACCGTTTGTCTTAACCATTCGACTGCATACATTTTTCTCAAATGGTCCTTCCATTAGCACAGCATGTCTTATCCATTCTACTGTCTAAAATATTTATCCAAATGGTCCTTCATACAGTTATCCTTAGCGATTCGCGTGTGAAAAATGTTTTTCCAATAAAATTTTTTTTCAAATAATCTTTCCTTCATCACCGATTGCCTTAACCATTCGACTGTGTAAAATATTCCAATTAGCCTTTTATTCATCACAGCTTGTCTTAACCATTCCACTGTGTAAATGTTCTTCCAAATAGTTTTTCCTTCATCAAAGTTTGTCTTAGCCATTCGGCAAGTGCACACATTCTTTGCCATTTGTAAAAAAGTAGCGTTGCTCTGTTTCGAAGAAATGGCAAATAATCATTGCTATCATCATATAATAGCATAAGATATTTGTCCGGATTTCTTCAAGGACTTGAAGACTTCAGAATTTCACATCGTCAAAGATTATGATTAACATAGCTTGTTCACACATAAATTTACATATTTAAGATTAATGGCGGAAATGGGTGGTACGCAGCAACTCACACAACCAACCATCGAGCATTGACCCAAAAAATTCTCAAATTATGACCACCGTAGTTTGTTACTTTCCTCCATTGATTATTAATTTTATTCAGTTATTTTGGTTTTGCCGGTCTCAAAGTTTTACACAGGCTCACTGTACTGCCGGACCAAGAGTCAAAGTCGCGCAACAATTGATCTATTATGGTGCATTTGATAATCTATTTTACTGTGCAATGCATAGTCAAAGCGACAATTGTGACAGCGTACACTGCGAAGCGATGTGCTAATCAAGCTTGTATTGCAGCGTCGTCTGCAAGCATGTTATTCAATCGCTTTGCCAAATTCCTTAAGTAACCAAGCAACAGCTCGTGAATAAAATGCTGTAGCGTCAGATTGGTGTACAAGCTTGGAGCCAAACGATATAGATTCTGGCGCGCTAGCAACGGCATATATTTGTTCACGATTGACAGGATCCACATTACGAAGAAACAATTCACAAAGTGTACACGTTTCCACATACAGTTTTGGCAAGTGAACGAATTCAGCCCACGACTTCTAAACTTGGTATTACATGTTTGCTGACGCACAGCATAGCTCAAAATGCAATCTCGGACTAAAAGCTAAAGCAATACCTGTTCCAAAACCTACAGTCGGCAAGATTCATGTTTATTTTTAATTTCTCAAATTAAGCGCGCCAGAATCTATAATTTCTTTGTGTCAAATAACGGAAGTAGTGCTACGGGTGTACAACAGAAATAGCGCTCCTCAAAATCATATTTGTTGGTTGAAATGGCTATAGTGGTGTTAATGGTTCAGTACAGGTGTAAAAGAGAAATTTATACCCCGGAAAAAAGCCCACTAAGGGCCGATTATCCGGACTCGCTCCGCTCTCACCTCACTGCACGAGTAAGTAGTTTCTACATGTGCAATAAAGCTAACTCTAATTTTTAGGTCATCCATGCCAATCTTATTCGTTGAACAATTGCAGCCGCTTCGCACGGTGTGCTGTAGTCTCGAAGGCTTTGCGTACAGCTGTGAATGTTTACCAGATTAT
>JASANE010020626.1:0-12606 GCA_030248225.1 Trileptium ribeirensis | reverse complement strand
ACCGCAGCCTTTTTAAACGACAGTTTTAGCATCTACGTGTAAAGAGACTCCAAGCGAGATACCGAAATTACAACTGGAACGTATCCCGTTATTTTTCAAAGGCAAAATATATAAATACACCTATGTATGTGAACAATTACAACTTCATATGATTTTAAATGGAAAATATTTAATATTTACAGTCGCTTTTAGGATAAGATGATCAAGCTTCAGAGCTTTAGATTTATGCTACCAGGGCTATTTTCGCTGACAAAGTTTTTAATTCAGATATGACCAAAACATAGACTAAACTCTGGAACAACAATTTCGAAAACGGTCAAGTAAAGAGAATTACTAATAACCCGCTAATGTTAAATGTGGTATTATGTTATCTATTCTAACTAATCTAGATTTTAATATAGTATCAAATAAATTTTATTGCATTTGGAAGTTAGGGGATTTTTTCGTTAGGTTTGTTTCGAATCTATCGCGGGTTAAGATTATCCCGCTGAAACTCCGGATATTCATTTCGACTAGGGACATATTTTTAGCGAGATACGTTTAAAATAGACTTGGTTTTAATTTGAATTAAGTGTAAAATATGTCTTACAACTACGTGACACTAGAGTAAACGAAACGATTTGCGGTTCATAATTCGGTGGAAGAATAAGGTTAAAAAGCTGAGATAAACCTAAATCTTTTTAGTTTTACCAAAAGTGCATAAGGGAAGAATATGATACTTCCTTGCACTCTAATGTAAACCCATGTTTGACGATACTAGCATTTTCAGTCTTATCCCCATTCATTTCCGAGGCAGAAGGGTCATTACGCATTGACAGCGCAGCTTTTGTGCGGGTGCAGAAGCTTCGTCCTCTCCACCAGAAATGGTTGATGTTGTTCACAGCAAGCATAATTGTTCGTCAAATCTGAAGGTTTGTTCATCCAACACCGCTCAAAATTGGGGGTCTGACATACCTACACTAAACTGGGGGCGGTGGTTCTAGCTACCCCCTCTCACGAAATTGGGGTCAGTGCGAGATAATTCTTCAAAAATGAGTGCAAAAGGCTGAAGACGCTTATGTCATCAAACTCAGACTTCATCAAAGTACAGGGAAATGCCATAGTCTTCCCTAGCCACACTTAGTTTAACTCTACATTGAATTGATTTTATATTTTGCTTTCAGGAATGTCATATTGTGAGGCAGAACTGAATCGTATTTTAAGCAACTGTACCATGGGACTATTTTCTTAAGGAGCAAGAAGAATTAATTTAATATTTTCTCAGTTTTTGTACTTGATTAAACTAATTATATTTTTGTGCAGGAATGTCAAGTCGTGAAGCAGAGCTTAGTCGTATTCTTGAAGCAACAAATTTAACTTGGGACGATTTTCTCGAAGAAGCAAGTCTTAAGTGTCATCATGTTATTCGTCGATGCATGCATGAATATATGCCGATTAACTGTTGTGCCCAAGCGAAAAACATTATGACCAGTTTGGGTAGATGTTTCCGACTAAAAGGTGCCTTACAAGTTGGATCAGGGTTCGGTATGGGTCAAACGATTATGATACAGCTGCCGATATCAAAATATTCCCACGCGGAAAATATGCTTCTTAACGACGGAATTATGGTCAAACTAACTGAACCCGGTAAGGGATACGAGTTTGACGCAATGTTTATTCCGCCAGGCGTTCATGCGCTCCTGCAGCTACGTGCCACAAAAATGGACTTTATGGATACGACAAGGTACCGTTGTAGAAGTGACGTAAGCCAGAATTATGCTCCACTTCTTTGCTATCATCAGTGCCTTCTTGAGCCGGTAAGTTCAGGATGTGGATGTCGCTATGTCGGTTTGCCGGTCACAGACACGACACGAAAATTGCCTATTTGTCGTCCAGCGCAAGTCCTTCAATGTGCCTACAATCAAATAACACAACGCCTTCGAAACGATTCCAAGTATCCGACCAAGTGCCGAGCCCGGTGCCGACCACGATGCACGTATTGGCATTATCAAGCAACGGTTTCGTACTCAAAATATCCATCGGCTGCAGCGATAGAGCGATATTTTGTTGTACGAAATACGACCACCAATCAGTCCTATCTCCGACGTGATCCGTACGAAACCGACCTTGTAGTTGAAGTTTATTTTGATAAACTCGAATTTACAACGATCAAACACTTTCCGTCAGTTACACTCGATCAATTTCTAGCTGATATCGGTAAGTTTTCTTATGTAAGCTGTAAATTAATTGAAATAAAATATATAGCACATCCTTCCAAGACCCTTACATCAGCAGCATCGTTCCTTTACATATCGCTAGCGGGTACAAAGCATAAACAATGGACCGAGAGGAAACAAATAATGGTTATATATGACAGAACCGTTCCGGTATGTAACGTGTCTCCTCCTGACGCGGGAACTCAACTGCTAGGGTAGGAATCGAATTTCCTTACGATAAAGGTCACTGGGACGGAGGCATTAAGCGAAAGAATGAGGGCATGTCACCTGGTGTCGATTGTCAGTCGCTGTCGTTTAAAGATCTATGTGAATATATATGTTATGCTTCGTTTCATTTATGTATAAGCCCTTTAGTATATTTTGTCTTGATCTATGTAGCATCCTGTGTCATTGTATACTTTATGTTCCGATAAAAGTATGACCCGGAGGGAGAGGGAATGGGGAAATGTATCGAGGTATGAAAATACTATTAAATTTTTCGGAATACCACCGGTTACCACTATCAGCTTGTATGTCGAATATTCAAACTTCCGACCGTCCGAGAATATGAGACGATCGGCCGTTTACTGAGGGCTGGACATCGAAGGTTTATTGGTTTAGAACGTGTACCTAGAACAATGGTGAAGAGCTGAAAACAACAGAATTGCAAGAATAGTAGTTCCCGAGTAATCAGAACGACGGATGCCGGGTTCGACAGCCCGTAACCGTCAAACGGCTGATACCTCGAGGGAATATATTCAGTGCCTTTCGATACAGAATTGTATGGCCTTTCGAACTAAACAGAAATGAACGAAATTGTTTGAGAATTTATCATATAATCTGAAGCGTAATAAAACTACCTAGTAGAAACAGCTGTTACTTAGAAGTTTGGCTGTTTATAGCATTTTGATATTGGTTTATTTATTACAGATATTTATGTTATCTATTAGACGAAGTATACCAAGTGTACGAAGTATGCGGGAAAGGCATACCTTGCTATATATGCCGTCCAACCGGATAACTAAAGGACAACATTAGGCTTCCTGGTGCTTTCTGGCTCATCCGAGGGTTTTTCAACTTTTACTCCGGAAAGGTATAAAATCACTGGGTCATTGATACTGCAGCCCTTTGGTTTTCTCTCTGGAGTGCAATAGGTCGGTTGTTTATACGTTGTGGTGTAGTCCACCCATTAAGCAGTCTAAACAGCCCAAGCGGGTCTCGATCTGTCTAGCCGTTAAGCCGCTACAGTAGTTGTCCCTCCGCTTTATGTCTATTTTATGTTACATGCTACAGAAATTGACATACACTTTTTCTCATTTCAAACTTTTCCGTATTTTTACATTAATTCTGTTTGATCGCTTACTCTTGGTGAACGCAGCTATACGCGGCGTGCATCCGCTCGACCCTTTATTTTACTAAAAAATTTTATTTCCAACTGTAAATTGGGCAAATGACCTCTCACTGTACTCAGCTCGGCGAGACACCTTCAAATATACCCAGCGAGTTTTTGTCCGACTTCCGTTTAATCCGAGCAACTAATAATAGGGCCCCCATCGTTACCAAAATTCTCGTTGTTTTCGTCATTTTAACACTCTCATATTTCTCGCCGGTTAACTTCCACGGTGACTCCGCCGATTGCTTGGGGGCAAGATTCCGCCCTGCCGTTGGTGAAGGAGAGCCAGCCGAATCTCGATATACTAACACATACAAGTTGGTATAAGTGGGTCAAACCCCAATTCCGCGTCTAGCCCTCTCGTATTTGGTATCGCTCGACCTCTCCTTACACCCAGTGTGCGAATCTGTCTTAGGCCCCCTCAAATTCTACAGGGAACCCTTACCCAAAGTCCGCTTCTGGTGTACCGGATTTTCTTTCCTTTATCTTGTTTTTCTTTCTCCAATCGATCTTTCCGGTTGTTGTTTTGTTTGCTTGTGCACAATTCTCTTTGTCTTGGTGCCGCACTCCTGATATGACCTTTTGGTTTTCGCTGCATTGTTCTTTCTGTTGGTTGAGGCCTTTTGGTCTCTGCTTTGAACTTCCATCTTCTTTTCTTTCCTCCTCTTCTATACTTCAACTTCTTCTCTCTCTCTATCTATCAGCTTTATTTTATTTAATATCTTAATTCTTAATAATAATATTAGATAAGACTAGAAAGAAAGATAAAAATAACTGTTACACTAATATATAATAAATACATATTTTAGTTAAAATTTAGATTTACCAACGAAGGGTTGAAATATATAGGTACATACTGGTCTAGAGAAGGGCGGGTTTGGAGCTCAGTGGTGATCCCGAGGAGTCCAGGTTGAGAGAACCTCACGGGTAGGTGGTTCCTGGTAGTGTGTCCGTGCTGGGTTCCCCTTTTATGCCCTTATCTTTGGGCCCGCTCTCTTAGAACGTCCAGAGAAGCGGCATCTGAATGAAGAGAAATCTAAAATCAGTGTCCAAACACAATGGTAAATAAGAAGATACACGCAGATGGGAATATAACCATTTCGGTAAGAGCACAAATCATGATTGCAGCTTGTTAAATAGTGTCTCAAAATTATGAAAATATGGATATTTATTGATAGGCGGGGTTAGAGTGTCTGATAGCTCAACTTTGGTGATAGTTCGGCGCAGATGGTACTTTGTTATTCCGACTTAAAATATCAGCATCAACATTGGCAAACGTTTTGGAATCCAACTATAATTGTTTTAACCCGAACTTGTTTCTAAGCTAACACAGTTGGCATAAGCATCCATATGAATTTTTTGGAGTGGCTAGACACCTTGATGAACATGAAGGGATTGAGATTGTTTGCTGCGTTATGTCGACGTTTTATTTCAGTGAGCGGTTCTGTTGGTTCCTAAATGGTTTCTGAAGCATTAAGATAACCTTCGAGCCAGAGAGATAGTTAGTTGGCAAACAATGGGAAGAAACTTATTAAAATTTCAACTTCGACACAAATCTGCAGGTGCAGATTACTTTAAGTCTGGCCGCCACCTGTTTACGGTTTGGCGAAAAAATAATCAACAGGCTATTTTTTCTGATTTGATCACAATTTGGAGTTTTAAAATTGATTACAACAGCGACTGATTCAAAGTGATGCATGGTTAGACGAGAGAAACATTTTATACAGTTTAATAACAACAAATTTTCGAGGTCGCATTTGCCGCCTCGAATATTGGAATCAGTTCGATTTCGGCACCTCGGACTTCGATCGACTCTACTGACCGGCCCCGACGCAATTATTTCTACGCTGTTTTCATTCGTACGCATCGTACGAAGCTAAAGGGTTCGCGTAGACGTACAGAGTCTTGTGAAGGCTGGCGTTTCCTGTGGAATAAAACTTTGTAAGTATGGCAGTACGTGTAAGGAAATCGGGGTTTATTTTCTCCAAGGATCCGGTAGACGTTGGTAGCAAATAACCTACATGCATACATATTGACTCGTGAAATCTTACCATCAAATGTAGCCAGTCGTTCATTCTCTTTTGAGTTGACTTTTTATCTGCCTTTGGGTAGACCCGCCCCGTCACCGATTGGCTACACAAAGTGTCGCCTGGAATTATCTTTAAATAGTCAAGTTCCAATTCCTGTGGTTTCGAAAACGTTAGCCGAAGGCCTGAATTCCCGAGGACTTAGGTAGGTATTAAAAGAACACTACTTGGATATAATATATCCACGTTTTTACATGACGATCCAGCCGAAGTAGGTATTCAAAATTTTCCCTGAGGTGACCACCGTTACTTATTTTAGCAGAAGCGGCGTTGATCAAAATGGGATTTGGTTCTTGGTTTGTAGCTTATGTCACGGCTTTAAAATTTTGCAGTTTAGTTGAACGTTCTGCGCTCATGCGGCGTTTGGGGTCGAACAAGTTCAGAACGTGGAACCAATGGTGAGGGTCTTTGTAGGTTCCGCTAGGTGCTCGGAATGGGTGATAAAATTTGTCATTGTTATTTCAATTGGTATTGTCATTTAAGTAAATTTGGGGGATTAAGCCCGGCTTTCGAGCTGAAGGTTGGCCCCTGGCCAGGGTTGACTTCGTGGAGAAAATTCTAAGATCGGAATCACTTGAGGTTAAGGGACAACGGTTTGATGATCACTATCGTTTGTTCGTACTTCGTGTTGGCTTTGCGGCTTAATCTTTGTTTTTCAAATGTTTTTGTACGATGAATTATACAAGATATTGTAGTATACTCAAACGTGACTTTATTAGCTGTGACTTTAATGATCTTTACGTGTGACGTCTACATGGCTCAGTCGCATGGTCTAGGCTTTAGTATTACACATGCAAGATTTCATGAAAATTTTTACTGTATAGCAATGCGGCCGATCGACAAAACCTTAGTGTACTCCTGGTCCCTGATAACGAAACGTGGGCTCATACAGTACTTGATCTATCGTGATTATGCATTATTGTGCGGAGAAATAGCAAGTCTGCGAACAAGGGCTTAATGGCCGTAGGATGCGTCCGGATATCGCATGTTCCAAGTGTTCCCGTGGTCCGTCTACCTCATTGGGATTCTTGACAAATTAACAAATAAAAACAAAACAATCACTTCTCAGTGATTTAAATTTTTGGTGCAACTGCACTAAGTAACTCCGTCTTTCGGTAAGCTTTAGGCCGTCGGCTCTGAAATTTAAAGGTAGCTCGTCGTTGCTTTGGCGGCGTCAAACATAAAAGGCCACGGCAACCTCCTTGCTTCGAGATGAGTGTATCCCCAGTATCATGCCAACAAGCAAGGACTGACGATTGACATGAAGAGCCTGGCGATCCTCACGTCCTCGCCTGCTACAGTAAGTGTAATAAATAGGGTACAACATCCACCCCTCTGAAGCAGGACCAAGGAAATGTTTGGAACAAAATTCTAAAGAACACCGAGTTTGTCGCAGTGCCTTCTAAATGTACAAAAATGATAGCAAATCATGTTACTGCAGAACCTTGTGTGGCGCCCTAGCTGATAAAAAACTAAACGAGTGGAAATGTGTGCTTCTAAAACGCTAGTCAACTAAGAGCGTGACATGGTCCGGCAAACTGTTACTTGTTTTGAACCAAGCTCACCATTGTTCCGGTATTTTGGCGATTGTACATCAAAATTTTTAGGATAATTAAGGCAAATTCTCGAAGAGTTTCTGTTCAAATTTGTCCTTGGTTCAGGCATCTCTAGCGATCAGTTATAGGCTAGAGCATCGCTGTAGCGTGAAGAAATTGATTGCGTCTTTGTCGAACCACAAACTAGTTAATGCTTCAGATTTGTCGTCAATTGTAGCCGTATGTTCGAAAAATCAATATCAAATTTACCTAGGTTTTAGTTGACGTCGTCTCAAAGACCAGCGCCTTGGTACGAAAATCTAACCTCCTTGGGAGCCGCTGATATTGCTATGGGTTTCAGTCAAAATTTCAGCGTAGCGATCGAATACTTGAGTTAAGGACAAACATATCTTAACACGCGCCCCTACAGTTTGACCTGTATTATATGTCGCACTTACAGTCATACAATCAACCATATATGTTTGGTTTTGTGTTTCGTATCCATACTTTTGTTGTGCGTGCGTCTGCAATTTGGACCTTTGTTCGAATTGGTGCGCTCTTAATTCGCTGCATTTATAGTACCCGCAAATACATAAGCAGGGCGCTCGGACGCTGAACGGGCTTTCCCCTTTTTGGAAATGGTACTGTGAGCTAACTTGGAACCACACCAGACCACTCTTCCGAGTCCATAGCGGAGTCAATAATCGTCAAAATTTTAAGTCCTGGAAATAAGTGTTTATTTCGTGCCGCTCTCCGCTGGATCGTTGTCGATATCTGTCTTCCCTGGGCCCAAGTCCTCGGAAGATACATTGTTGAGCGTAATTATAGCTCTAGGATAATCTACCATGGTATGCAGTTCTACTGGTGTTGTGCCGTTCCACTACTTGTTAGTACCCTGAAATATCTTCGATGCCCTCATCTTTGAATGTAAATACGGTGAAATAAAAACTTGAAAATCATTTGCTACTTATATATTTGCTACTATATAACATATATGGTCGCCAGTTGCCACAAAATGTTTTTCACACTTGTATCAGTATTTTGTGTCATTGTTACAAAGTTAGTACAAGGTTCAGTAATAATGACACGAGCAGCTGTTACGAATTGGCACTAGTTTCTAAACCGCAAAAGTTTGAAGTACTGTAACAAACGCTAACGGGACATATAATTACAGAAGCCGTGTTTGTGGCGATGAGAAATACACAGATCGTGTAATTATACCATTTGTAAAATTGTTCAAATCAACAATCAGTAGAGTATATGTTACAATATGCATAAAGTGCACACATTTATATGTGAACGCTGCACTGTTCTGGTACAATCTGATGCTACATTTCGTGTATTAAACGGTTTCGTGGAGCATATGTATCGTTCCATGAAAATACTAGTCACGGATTGAGGCGTTTTAAGTTGTGGGTATAATGTCATGCGTGAGTAAACTTAAGGTGACACCGCCAACCATCGTATTCTGTGATTACCGATATCGACTCGCAAACACTTGTTACGGAAAACAGGCTTAATTTCATTCGGTTTTTCGCTAACCGAAAATTAGCAAAATCAAATCAAGTTCCAGAAGTTAGACGTTGCGTTCGAACAGAATTTTGGCGATTTCAGTTTGCAGAAATTCTGTTCACTAATGTATTATCATTTAAATTTGGATAACACAGTGTTCGCGAACTAATTTAATGTAAAAGTGACGTCACAATCAAATCGACAAATTTTTGTTTTCAAACATTTGGGTAATTTTACTTTAATTTTCGCAAACACAAAATGGATAAATTTTAATCAGGGTCGCTGTGTTAGCGAACAGTTTTACGTCGAATTTCAATTGACCAAAAGCTTTCCGTAACAATTTTTATCCAAAAATACAAAATAAGATGGTTGCCAGGGTCATTTTAAGTTTAGTTGTGCATCACGATGGTTGTCGGTAGTATAAATTTATGAAATAAAGCTCCAGTATTGTGTTAGATAATGCAAATAAATACTGATTTTATTGCTTCGGCCGGACTACACTGTCTAACTCTTGGAAATATGGCACCAAAAGTTCCAAACATTACGAAATTTTGATTCCAAGCCAGCTACGATGGATACTTGTGCTATATAAATTATAGTAACCTGAAAATGAAAGGATCTTAAGTGTAACATGGCCGCTTCGGCCCTGTACGAGCATCCCAGGACTTTCGTACTCAAAATCGTATCGGGAAGCGTTGACACATGTCTGTTTGTATAAAAATCTCGCTTGCATCAGCTAACTGTTTTGTAAAAATGTTTGTACCGTTTTATATAAAAATGTCATAAACGATTTACATAAAAATGTTGTGTACCGTTTTATATAAAATGTCATAAACTATTTACATAAAAATGTTGTGTACCGTTCTATATAAAAATGTCATAAACTATTTACATAAAAATGTTGTGTACCGTTCTATATAAAAATGTCATAAACTATTTACATAAAAATGTTGTGTACCGTTCTATATAAAAATGTCATAAACTATTTACATAAAAATGTTGTGTACAGTTTTATGTAAAAATGTCATAAACTACTTACATAAAAATGTTGCGTACCGCTTGTATAGCAATTTCGTAATCTATGTAATATGTCGTATTCCGTGTTGTAATTGCCGAATTTGATCACCGGGACGAGTTTTGGGTGAGGCACGCCGGACGATATAAAGAAATTAGGTTGATCAAGCTGATTTAGGATACTGGACACTACGCTCCACACGGATAGAAAGTAGGCATCACGCTGAAACTACGACCAGCCGCCGTTACATGTTAAGACTGTGACGGTTACGACCGTCCGGGAATAGGAGGCCCCTGGCTGCACGTTCAAGAAAACACGTTTGTTAAGAATGAAATCATAAATATTAAATTTACTTGGTTTTAGCGACACACTAAGTAATGGTCACAGAAAACAACAAGTCGAAATAAGCGGAACTCACACTTTTGGTAGCCTTTGTCAGTGTAAGGGACAACGGGTACCGGGTTAATTCGAAGGCCCGCCACCGTCGACGGTACAATGATCCGGAAAACCACCGGAGCAGACTGGTAGAACACTTTGGGAATTGCGGATGGACACCCAAAATCGCTCCGGACAACGCCGAAACTTCGTTTGTAACGTGTAGAGACAATCGCTACTTACGCTAGGTGGGATTGTCAACGTGGAACCCGGACTGTTACCTTCCATACTTCTCTAGGACATCTTCTATATAAAATATGTACATGTATATATCTGTGTGTGTGTTGTGGACAATTCTTTTAGGTAAAACCGCTTCGTTCCCGTAGCCCATGGTAGCATGCCACTACTGCAAGCCCCCATCTTCCGACACCCTCGTTGCAATACCCCGCGTCGGAACCAGCGCATGCGACCCTCGTTTGGTCCATCGTGGCTAGTTGAATCCAACGATCTGTGCCGGATCTCCGTCCGAGTCCGTGCTGACTCACGGTAGCCACGCAAAGATGCCTAAAAAGCTGTTGTCAACCGCTGATGGGCACCGATGAATCGAGATTTTTCGCTCAACTCGAAAGTGGGCCAACTGCCCCTCATTGGATTCGTCTCGATGAGACATCTCCAAAAATACCCGGCGGGTCTCGGTCCGCCGCCCCGTTAACCCGGCACAACCAACAAAAGCGCCCCTACCGTAGCCACTACTGTCCCTAAGCGCCGCGATTTTAGTACCGTTCTTACCCCTGCCACCCCAGTGGCGATATCACCCCTCATTTAAATCACCGTTGGACGGTGAGTCCAACGATACCCGGCGGGCGTCGCTCCGCTCAACCGTTAACGCAGGAGAGCCCGCTAAAGCTCCCCATACTAATACACAGCGGAACCCATGAATGGGTCCCGACCCGTTACTACGTCTACCCCCCTCGTGTTTGGTATCAATCGACCCCGTTTTCCGTCCTGGGACCGAATTTGGCCCCAGCCCCCCGAAAATCCTCCCGGTTTACCCTTGTCCCGCTACCCTTCCCACGCCCTCCTCGTGTCCTCGCTGTCCTTTTGCTTTTGTCCTCGTTCTCACTCTAACCAACATTTCTGGTCGGTTTTCTTCTTTGTCGCTCTGTCGTTGGTGATGTTGCTGTTGTTTTGGTATGTTATGAGTATGTGTTTATCCTGAGCGACCTTTCTGTCGCTCAGGACGCCGACATGTCTGATGTGTAGTGTATGCATGTGTGTATGTGTGTAGATATATGTATGTATAAATATATATATATATGACCATATATATATGAGGACACAGAAAAAACGGACGGACGAGAACACCACGTACTAAAGGACGTTAAATTTCAGAGTTTTACGGACGAACGAAATACGAAGGGATAGGACGAACGGGGAGGGACTTTAGGGCCCTCCCGTGGACTCTAGGGGCCTTGGACCGGGACGCCTGACCAGACAGGAGTGCTTTAAGGTTTGCCCCGTCTCTGGCCCCGAGACGGCTGACTTCCCGTCGTCGGCTTCCCCCCGGCGAGCCGTCGGAACTTGAGGATTCGCTGAAAATTTTAAATTAAGCTTGAGTTTTTTCGATGTTTTGCTGTGTCCTTGCGACTCGGGTCACTTTCTATAATGAGATTGAGTTGAGTTGACGAGCGGCATATCATGACCACAAAGGAAATGTCGCTGTTTACCGACCCAATTAAGACAGGAAGCTTAAACAGTCCAAAAGAAGGGACAGATTGCAACTTTTAAGGACGTTACGGGAAATGCGTGGGGATATAACCACCTTGGGACCGGATGTTGTCTTAAGAACGTGGGCGTTGGATTTGATTTCATAGAACATCCGGCGCTAATTACAGGAAATATGAACTTAAAAGCTCAGGTTTCATGGGGAATTTGGGGCTAGAATCACAGATGGTCAACTTCCGAGTACTCGGAAGATTCAAACTTAAAGTCGGCAAATTTAATTGAAGCCGACTCTCTTTAAGGACATCGACGGTTTACGGTAACCGTCAAGATTTAAATTTCCGGAAGTGTCCCCAATTGGACACTGGGCAGAAAACCCAAAAAAGTGGGCGTCAAGAAATCGCCAACGATTGGACGGCGACAAAATCACCATCGTAACATACAGGCAGAAATTTCGCGGTTACGACCAACGTGTTGAATCTTGGAATCAGTTCGACTTCGGCAGCGCGGAGTTCGGTCAACTTTACTGACCGGCTCCGACGCTTGAATTTTACCGTATAGTTTTACTTCGAGTTATGCTTTCTCGCGTTTTTCGTTTCCTTCGTTTGGAATGGGCTTCGACGGTTGGAGGTCCCGCGCAGACATCTTCCGTCTCGCGGAAGGGGACTAGCAATAGCTGTCCCGGATCAAATATCGTAAGTCAAGAGGAGAACCGACTGTATGGGGGTTTACTTTCCCCAGATGTAACAGTGACAGGCCATTCATAGGCAGT
>JASANE010020625.1:0-17764 GCA_030248225.1 Trileptium ribeirensis | reverse complement strand
TAGAAGGTCCTAAAATTTTGTTTGAATGCGGGGACACGATGTGTTTCTCCCGCTAAGGTGGTTTATAGCGACGGCTCAGGAGCAAACCTTAATTTTATTTCTTCCAGACCATGGTCTCGAGAGAAAACCATTGCATAGCGCAATGCTGAACACCGGTAAATTTAATTGTTTGGATCACGTTCTTATTTGGGTCCAAAACTTGTGTACTACCACAGAACGAGGCGTCATCGTCCTAGGTCGAGGTCGGTCAAATTTTGCTTAGCTGGTGGCGTGCTCCTCCAGCTCATTTTGATCACACGGGGCAAGGGGACACCTACAGATCTTCCGGTCAGTCGTCCTAACGATATTAGCGTACAACCAGATGTCTACTGAGTAAGTCGTCCATGTGCTCTAAGATCAAATTCAAACATCTGAGTAAAATGATTCCGAGACAACATTCTGTGAAAGCAGCAAAGACCTTAAACTCAAGTTAGTGTGCCTAGAAATTGTTTAGTATTTTATCCAAAATTTCTTAACTCGGTGAGATAGAAGAAATTTTAAGGGCTTACTAAAGCCCGATGGAGGCTAGTCCCCCGTCCCTAATCTTCGGTTCTGTCCAAGCTCAAACACGGCATGAGCATTGAACGTTCAACTAAGCTGCAAATTTGGAAACCATAAGAGCAAATCCATTCGACAATTCCCTAATTCCCGTGGCATGCACGTTCAAAAATTTTACCGTGGTCGGCTCAGGAAAATTCGTTGATCCTAACTCACGAGAAACAAATCATGCAAAACTTGGACGGGAGGCGTCCAATTTGTTGTGCCTTACCTAAGACCACGGGGAATCAGACTGACGTCGACTCGGCTGACTGGTTTTCCTCCTGCTCGGTACCCACGTACCCTAAGTCGCCTCGCGCTCTCACCCTGGAATTCGGTCCTGAGTGTTTATTCCAGTTGGGGCTGTGTGTAGCATTTCGTCGGGGAACCGCGGATTGAGTTCAAAAAGTGTTGAGTCTGTTTGTGCGAAGGGGACACGCTACATTCACGGGGTACCTATACAAACGGCCTGTTACAATTCACTCAACAGGATAAACAATTATTGCCGAACGCCAATCCATCTCGCTTACAAATAGATCCTCGAGGCAGCACCAGCTGAACGCCTTACGCAAGGTGTTTCTTGAAATCACGCGACCGATCCAGCGAAAAAAGCGAAAAACGAAAAAGAAAGCCACCGAGCAGCTGAAAACAAAAGGATAATTAACACTAAAAGTCACGCGTCGGAGCCGGTCAGTAAAGTCGACCGAACTCCGCGCTGCCGAAGTCAAACTGATTCCAAGATTCGACGCGTTGGTCGTAACGTCGAAATTTTCGCCTGTATGTTCAAATCAGTTTGCACCCGTCCAATCGTTGGCGATTTCTTGACGCCCACTTTTTCGGGTTTTAGCTCAGTGTCTAATTGGGGACACTTCCGGAAATTTAAATCTTGACGGCTACCGTAAACCGTCGATGTCCTTAAAGAGAGTCGGCTTCAATTAAATTTGCCGACTTTAAGTTTGAATTTTCCGAGTACTCGGAAGTTGACCATCTGTGATTTTTGTCCAAATTTTCCCAAGAAAAGTAAATTTTAAAGTCCCAATTTCCCGTCTTCATCGCCGGATGTCCAGCGAAATCAGATCCTAAACTAAGAAGATTTGAACTGTTTCCGGTCCCAGCCTAACTTAAATTATTACAGATACTTTCGGGTCACGCAATTTCCTTCATCAACCCCAATTAGTATGACAATCTGCTCGAGTTTTGGACTATTTACTCTTCCCAGCCCATCCGAGTTGGCAAACATACAACTAAGCTTACGTGGTTTTCGACTTACCGTTCTCCTAATTAAGCTAAATTGAATTTAAAAGTGACCCCAACTCGCGAGGACATCTTAGAAAAGCAAGAAAGATCAAGCTAATTTCCAATTTTCCATGCGAGTATGTCTGTTTCGAAGTCGCGCCGGGGGGGAACCACCGGCGGGAATGTACCCGTCTCAAGGTCGGAGACAGGGAAAACCTTAACGTATTCCTACCTGCTCAGGGACCCGGTTCCAGGGCCCCTAGGGTCCGCGGCAGGGCTCTAAAGTCGCCCCCCGTTCGTACTATCCGTTCGTCTTTCGTCTGTCCGTAAAACTCTGAAATTTAATGAATTTTAGTGTGCGATGTCCTCGTCCGTCCGTTTTTTGTTCGGTGTCCTTGAATACACAGTTATATATAGATATATATATTCTTACATGCAAATATAACACATATATACACACACTAATACTCACACTACACACATCAGACGGGATGGCGTCCTGAGCGACAGAAAGGTCGCTCATGATAAATACACACGCACAACATATCAGAAACTACAACAACAACGACGACAAAGAAGAAAACCGACCAGAAACGTCGGTTAGAGAGAGAACGAGGACAAAAGCGAAAGGACAGCGAGGACACGCGGGGTGCGTGGGAAGGGTAGCGGGACAAGGGTAATCCGGGAGGATTTTCGAGGGGCTGGGGCCCAATTCGGTCCCAGGACGGAAAACGGGATCGATTGATACCAAACACAAGGGGGTTAGACGCAGTAACGGGTCGGGACCCATCCATGGGTTCTGATGTGTATTAGTATGGGGGGCTTTAGCGGGCTCTCCTGCGTTAACGGTTGGGCGGAGCGACGCCTGCCAGGTATCGTTGGACTCACCGTCCAACGGCGGTTCGAACGAGGGGTGCTATCGCCACTGGGGCGGTAGGAGTAAAAACGGTACTAAAATTGGTGCGGTTAGAGAGAGTCGTGGCTACAATGGGGGGCGCGTTTGTTGGTCGTTCGGGTTAACGGGGCGGCGGATCAAGACCCGCCGGGTATTTTTGAAAATGTCTCACCGAGACGAATCTAATGAGGGGCGATTCGCCCATTTTAAAGTAGAGTGAAAAATCTCGAATTGTCGGCGCCCATCAACAGTTCGCAGCAGCTTTATAAGCAACTTCGCGTGGCTGCAGCGGGTCAGCCGGGATTCGGGCGAAGGTTCAAAGCCTATGGTTGGATTCAACTAGTCGCGGTGAACAAAACGAGGGGTCGCATGCGCTGGTTCTGACGCGGGGTACGGCGACGGGAATGTCGGAGAGTGATGGCTTTGTATCGGTTGCATACCGCAATAGGCTACAGAAACAAGGCGGTTTTGCCTAAAAATCGTCCACAGGACACACACATAAGTAGATACAAGTACATATTATATATATGATATGTCCTAACTACATGGAAAGAGATTATCCGGGTTCCACAGTGACAATCCTACCTAGCGTAAGTAGCGATTGTCTCAACGTATCACAAGTGAAGTTCTGGCGTCGTCCAGAGCGGATTTGGAGGTCCCCTCACACTTCCCCAACGTGTTCTACCCGTCTATTGTGGTTAAGTTCAGGATCACGGCACCATGGACGGTGGCGGGCCTTCGAATTAACCCGGCATCCGTCGTTACGTATGCTTGCAACAACCATCAAAAACGTGATTTCCACTTGTTCTGTCCTGTTGTTTTCCGTAACCCATTGCTCATTATATCGCTAAAACCAAGTAAATTTAATATTTTTGATTTCGGTCTTAATAAGTGTGCTTTCTCGAATGTGCAGCCAGGGGCCTCCTATTCCCGGACGGTCGTAACCGTCAAAGTCTTAACGCGCGGCAGCGACTAGTGGTGGTTTTTTCAGCGTGCTGCCTACTTTCTTTCGGTATGAAGCGTGGTGTCCACTATCCTAAATCGGCTTGATCAACCTGATTTCGTTATTTAGTTCGGCGTGCCTCACACAACACTCGTCCCAATGATCAGTTCCGGCAAGTAACACAAACGGCATACAACATGTTCGGTACAAACGGTATATGACACAACATGGTATACGATACTTTCATACAGAACAGTGCACAATGTTTTTTATACAAAACGGTATACAATGGTCTTATGCAAAACGGTATACACTATTTTTATACAAAACGGTATCCAGTATCTTTATACAAAACGGTATACAGTATTTTTATACAAAACGGTTTACAATATTTTTATACAAAACGGTTTACAATATTTTTTATACAAAACGGCATACAGTATTTTTATACAAAACGGTTTACAGTATTTTTACACAAAACGGTTTACAATATTTTTTTATACAAAACGGCATACAGTATTTTTATACAAAACGGTTTACAGTATTTTTATACAAAACGGTTTACAATACTTTTATACAAAACGGCATACAGTATTCTTATACAAAGCGGTTTACAATATTTTTTATACAAAACGGTTTACACTATTTTTATACAAAACGGTTTACAATATTTTTATACAAAACGGTTTACACTATTTTTATACAAAACGGCATACAGTATTTTTATTCTCCTCAAAACGTTTCACTATTGCAGCCGATATCGCTTTTACAGACAATCATGTGCCGCCGTTTCCTGGTACGATTTCAAGTACGAAGGTCCTGAAATGCCCGTGACAGGGTCGGAACGACCCTGTTACACGGTAGGCAGACTGATACGTAGGAATCAGGTTGTTCTTCTGTAGATGACAGTTGAGCTGCTGTAGGACTACGCACTTGATGAGCTTTGACATGTAGGACAAATTTGAAACTGCACGGCGATTGTTCATGTCGTTAATGTCTGCACTATGTTTTTTGAGACGAGGATGGACAATGGCCATCTTCTCGCGAAGATGCATTGACAGCGATGTAATTGATTCATTAATTATGTAATAACGGTGACGCAGCTGCATGGCGCAACTTCCTAACACCATGCCCTTACGACCCCGGCTATCATAACCTCAAGCGTGGACCCTAAGTTTTCCGATTTAGCCACTTGTCTTGGTCAGGCCCAAGAAGTTATGGAGCTTAGCAGGCCGCAGGCGCGCTTCACGGGGTGTGTTCGGACCCCGCCCGATTGGTTGGGCACGTGTCTAGTATCTTGGCATGATTGCTGAGGTCCCCCAGGGAGGTTGACACCGAAACATGCTCACAGGTCATAATGTCAAACCGATATTCCCTGTCCTAACCTAATGGAAGTTGTTTAGTCTGGCGTAGCCTAAAGTAAAACGCGCGATAAGGTTGATTTTACAAGGTAAATTTTTTGAGTTTTACTTAGTTTATCCTTAGCTGAACACTTTATTCGTTGTAGCCTAAGTGGCCCCCACAGGGTTCCGACGTGCCCTGAACTGTTTAACGTCGGACTATCTATTTTGTAACGGGATAACTTGGAGTGTGTTAGTGTTGAATGATAAAGTTTCCCTAGTAAATTTTGTCTTTCGTGTGAGGGTGGCTATTAAACCAGTAAATTTAGTAAGTGCTTGGGTGGACCACTCTCGCCATAATTCGGTATCCATAATAATAAACAATAGTGGCGAACTGCATGTGTCAGGGCTTGGAATGTTTCCTTCGTCAAGCCGTGGCACGCAGGGTCGGCCCGTCCGTTCGGACGCACCTATTACGCTTGCGTACAAACAACAAAGGACACTAGGGATGATTTTCCATTTATTTCAATATATGTACAGTACAGATCAGATACAAGAATTTGAAGCATTATACAAACGGAAACTGTGAAACAGTCGTACTCGTTCATTCCCTTGTCTGCGTCTAGTCGGGGCGCGAGGCTATGCGATCGAATACGTTCCCGGAAAATACCGGACCAAAATCTATACCCGAGACGTTCAACTAAGTCCGCTATAACTCGGGTTATGTGTTCTGGCGTGCTTCGAAGTTGGCTCTAGATCACGCGGAGCTTTCCACACGCTTAGAGGACCGTGCGGGACAAATGGTAGCTCGCTTCCTTTACCTTATAACTTTAGTCGAAGGGGAGCATGAATCGGGGTACGCGGAAAGGTATGGACCTACGACAAAAGATAGGCATAGTTGCATTAATAAAACCGTCTAATGTACAAGTTGAAACACGGTGAAAAATCAAAGATTACTTATAGTACAAACAATCGGGTGCTGATAATCGTCGCACCATGAGCGACGTGCCTATGCGGGCGTCCAATAATGGAAACCTTGTCCGGTGTGCCGTCTGAGTCCAGTAAATCCTAGCTCGCAGACCTACAGAGTCTCTCCTAGCGTTTTGTCCTTAGGCCAGGTTGTACACTAATTTATAATAACTTCGTCTTGGTGTCTCCAGCAGTCCAAAACGAGGATCGAGATTTTGCCTCTTGTCCTAACACTTCGTGACCAGCAGGCCGGTTGATTTCGGTGGTGGAGTACCAAGTGAACTACGTTATACTCGCAGGGGACACAG
Organism: Trileptium ribeirensis; assembly: GCA_030248225.1. Classification (NCBI taxonomy): domain Eukaryota; kingdom Metazoa; phylum Nematoda; class Enoplea; order Enoplida; family Thoracostomopsidae; genus Trileptium; species Trileptium ribeirensis. Next base: position 11,497 of record JASANE010020625.1, on the reverse strand, counting down.
TTTTGATCGCTCATAAGAATTGTCCCGAGTAAGTTTTCAACTACCAAAACAGACGCATGTAAGGGCCGTCGTCGTTTTGGATAATGTCCTAGGCGACCAATGTCGCTGTTCTAACAGTTCCAGAGCGGGTTATCGTGCCTACTCCATTGTCCCGGTTAGGTTGGCACTCTCGGAGGCGTTTAGTAGCAAAGTATGAGGTACGGGGCGCTTGGGAAATTAGTTCCCAGTCTCGGCAATTTCGGCAGAATCCTGAGTAGGGCTGGCTAGGCCTGCCGAGGTGTTTCTGCGACTCGGCCGGGCTGGAGGACGGGGGTATTCTGCCGCGAACGCGTCTGCGTCCCTTTTCGGTTGTCGTTTGTTTGGTTGGTTTCTTTCTTTTCTTTTGTTTCCTTGTCTTCTTGGTTGCCCTTTTCCTTTCATCCTCACTCTCTATAACTCATCATATTGCCTGAATACACTGTACTCATCGCAATTGTACAGTGTCTCAACTGCACTATCGCAATTGTGCAGTTGGGTTATCACTAAAATTTTACTGAAATTTCTCAGAACTCGATAGTCGAGTGGATAATACGGAAAAATCTGCAGCGGGCTTAAATTCCCCGTGCAGGATCGAAACCTAACAAGGGAAACTGAAAAAGGGAGAGAGAGAAAAACAATAAAACTCAAAGCAAGGGCCTACATAGTACATAGCCTAACGGGCAACCAGTGATAAAATAGAAAATTGCTTAAACTCAGCGATCCAGTCGCTCCAAAAAGAAAACGGGGTTTTGCACTTGCTCGGTTTGGGGTCAAAACGATTCGCGAGAGGGCGCGATTTTTCCTTTATTAAAATGAGAGTATTGTGATTTCATTTTGAACATTAAGCACCATAACGTGCCTTTGAAAGTGTTTCTGGTGGCCGACTTTGGGTATCTAGCCATGCCGTCGGTCCATTTTGGGAGCAGGTGGTATCCGACGCCCTACCGTTAGGCTTAACCACGTAAGCGTGTCGTACTGAACGTTAGTAAACTTAATAGTCGGACCAAGCCGATTTCGAAGTAAACCTTGTGGAGCGAGCGCCTAGTAAGTTTGGTCGTGAGGGGCTGTCGAGGACTCGCGAAGTCGGGAGTTGATCCTTATGTAAAGCTGGTATTAACCGTCTTGCTGGCAAACAAATCGAATACTAGCCAAAATCGTATAAAAATTGTAATAAAAATCGCTCCTTTCGGAGTGCCAATACCTTATGCTCAAGTTGAAGTCACTTAGAATTTGCTTAGTCTTTTATGTTCCCCCAAATTTACTTAGCTCAGACTGATAATCGAAATTTTGGGGCTTCCTAAACCCGACAGAGGCTAGTCCTCTGTCCCTATCTGCAACGTCAGTCCGAGCTCAAGCAGCGGCATGAGCATCAAACAGTCCACTAAGCTGAAAATTTGTAAACCATAACCATGAACAAGTAAGCCTGTCCCTATAAATATTCGGGGAAATTTTACCGTGGTCAGGTCAGGAAAAATTCAACTACCCTAACTCAAGAGCAACACATCATGTAAAACATGGACGAGAAGCGTCCATTTCGATTTGCCTTACCTATGACCACGGGGAATCAGAACTACTTCGACTTTTTGTGTTCACAACCTAATACCCTCCGTGCATTCGCTCGCGATGCCTAAACGGAACTCAACTCGAGGAGGTTTGTCAAAGAACATGTAAAAGTGTACTCAGTTGACGTGGGAAAATAAGACGCCCTCCGACGGGCGTCTGGTCAAGGTATCGAGGGTAAAATCATGCGACAACTAATCAAATTTCGACGGTCTGTTACATTTTGCTCTGGGGAAACTAAACCCCCATTCACTCGATTCTCTTCCTGACTTACAACCTTTGATCCGGGACAGCGATAGCTAGTCCCATTCCGCGAGACGAAAGATGTCTACGCGGGTCCTCCGTCGGTCGAATCCCATTCCAAACGCAAGTCGAAAAAGATAAACACGAAAGAGTAACAAAAGCTGCGAAACCATATAAAAATTCAAGCGTCGGAGCTGGTCAGTAAAATCGACCGAATTCCGCGCTGCCGAAGTCGAACTGATTCCCAGAGACGACGCGATAGTCGTCGCTTCAAAATTTTCAGCTATGTTGAAGGATAGCGATTTTGTCGCTATCCAATCGGAGAAGCTCTTTCAACGCCCTCTTTTTCGAGTTCAAACCCGGGTGCCCAATCGAAAAATTCCCAAGATTTTATTTTTGACAGCTATCGTAAACCCTGGGTCCCCTTTAGAGAGAGTCGGCTTCAATCGAAATCGCCGACATCAAACTTGAACCCTCCGAATACTCGGAAGTCGACCATCTCTGAGTTTTAGCTTAAATGCCTGCGTAACTTTTAAAATTATGTCAAGAATATATCTGAAGATCATTACTCAGACCTCTTAAACTTATTACCTAATCCTAAATCGACTGTTATCCCACCCAACTGTTCTACCAAATGGTTAGGTCACCCGTCAAGTTTAAAATTTCAAATCTTCTTTTCTATGTAAAATACTCGAATTAAGCTGGAAATCTGTCCTCATTCCAGGACAGATTTGTCTTCTGGTCCTCATCCATCAAATTTCCCCCAGCTAACTTGCCGATTTGAGGTCAAATTCCAGCTATTCAGCGAGTTAGCTGCCTCATCCATCACTAATTGAGCTTACTTAGAGGCCGTCTGGGGCTAAATCTTACTACGAAATCCGTGGGTAAACGTGCAAACATTGCACGTTTACATGTCGGCTTACTAAATAAAGCTAAACATTCCTAGCATTCCTAGCTGACAGCTATTCAAATATCCCGATAGGGCGTCTTTAGACGTCCCAAAAGGGGGGGAACCGACGGTAGGAATGAGCTTGCTTCGTAGTCAGGGGTGCAGCTCATTCCCAGGTATCCTTTGACCTATTGGGGGTCCCATTCAGGAACTATCGGAGCCCTCGGGGGGCCCTAAACACACTCCCGGTCCTACTTAGTCTTATGCGTCCAGACCGTCCGTAAAACTTAGAAATTTAGCGGAATTTTACATGTCCGTCCTCGTCTGTCCTGTTTTTTTGCATTGTACTCGTATGTAGAGTCCATATATATATATATATATATATACATATATATATATGTATATATATATATATGTATATATAAGTATATATCTATATACATACACACATATATACAATGCTCATGAGCACACACACACTACACATGAGACACACAGGCGACCTGAGCGACAGAAAGGTCGCGAAAGTTCACACCAGAAAACGCAGAACAACAACAACAACAACAACAACCACACAGCAACTACAACAACGACAACAAACACAACCGCGATGACAACAGCAGCGACAACCGACCAAAGAAGTCGGTTAGAGAGAGAGAGAAAAAGGAAAGGAAAGCGAAAAGAAAAACGAAAGAGAAGGGGCACGGGAAGGGAGGCGGGACAGGGGGGTCTCGAAGGATTTTCGAGGAGCTGGGGCGAAATTCGGTCCCAGGACTAAAAACGGGGCCGAATTATACCAAACACGAGGGGGGTATACGCAGTGGCGGGGCGGGACCCAATTTAGGGTTCCGACATATATTAGTATACAGGGTTTCAGCGGGCTCTCCCGCGCTAACGGTTGGGCGGAGCGACGCCCACCGGGCATCGTTGAACTCGCCTTGGAAAGGCGATTCAAACAAGGGGTGATTTCCCTGCTTTAAAGGCGGCGGTTAGGGGAGCACTAAAATCGGTACGGATAGAGAGAGTGTCGGTAGTGGTGTGGGCGCTTTTGTCGGCCACCCAGCGTTAACGGGGCAACGGACGGAGGCCCGCCGGGCATCGTTGAAGATGTCTCGACGTGTTGAAGGCAATGAGGGGCGATTCGCCTACTTTCGAGTTAGGAATAAATTTTCGGTTGGTTCGTACCCACTTCCAGTCGGTATGCCAAATTTGGAGCACTTTGGCGGGTCATAGCGAGCTAACGAGGGGTCGGGCGGTGACCAGCCGGATATCTTTGTACTCACCAAAAGCAGGCGAGTAGAATAAGGGGTCGCATGAGCCCATTTAGTGTCTCGGGACAGATACGAAGTTGGCACAAACAGACGGAATTTTATGTGGAACTTTCGTAGTACATTATAAAACAGAGAATTAAGTTGTATGGCAGCAGGATGACTGGTCAGATCGAGACCCGCGTGGCCTCGTCAGATGCCTGCATGGGTAGACTACTTGGAAACACGCGTACTTTCAATCACTGATCCGATGATACCAGAAAAACCAGTTGTTAGTATGGTGGTCAGGCAATTTTGGGCGTCAAAGGATGCTATAAAAAGAAAGGTTTTGATACGGTGGGGCGGAAAAATAGACGTACCGCGACACGGAAATCAGGCAGTACACACATATATATATACATAACTATATATCCATATAGGCCTATATCAGGTCCACTCGGAACCATGGTCACCAGCCAAACCTAGCGTAAGTATTGGCTGTTAATTGAATGTTCACCTGTTTGTCCCTAGAATACATCAGGGAATCCTCCAGCAATTTGCGATGTTGCGAGCTCATTCAAGAGCCCTGAAAATTCTCTACCGAAAAGTGCTCGGGACCTCGTCGGTTAATCTGAACCGTTGGACGGTTACGGGCCGATAAACAGGCCCGAGGTCCGTTATTTCCGAATAATCGTAAACTACCGTAACCCACTTGTTTCAGCTTATTTTTGTGACCATTAGGCTATAGTTTGTTCGAACCAGGTAAAACTGATAGCCTCGGTTTTGATTACTTTCCGACCCCTTAAATCGTCAGAGGCCTCCTATTCCCGGACGGTCTAAATTTTGAAGTTTCAATAGGGAGATAGGGAGAAGTAGTCGAGTTCCGTTCAAATCCCCTATCTTTTTTGACAATTAGAGGCTCTTCCCTATTCTAACCTTCGCTGTAATCAAACGTCCTGAGCACCTGAGTAACTCCATCCTACATGATACACAATTATCATAAAACATGCAAGGGCATAAAAATAATGGTAAAAACACATTTATAACGATGTAGATGCACCAAGATAGCAATATTACCAAAACAGTTACCAACGACCATGGCACCCGGCAACACATGAAAACTTAGTTCCAGTAACTGTGTCTGGTTCGAGTTAAGGCGCGTTTAGGCCATTTTGACGTCGCAATCCCGTAAAATACGCGTAACGGGCCGGAACGGGCCTGTTACAATTAGAGCCGTGATAGGATACACGAATATATCAACAATCTGTTTTATTATTGAAGGAGACAGTGCATCCAGGGCACAGAAATTGTTGTTAGTTGCAGCTATAAGCCAAGCCACTTGATCTACAGTAACAGGAGCCAGGCCGAGCTGCGGACGGTTATTAGAAATAGGATCTTGCAGAACCGATCCTTTGGGTGGAAATGTAGATCGAATCGCAGCGATTTTGTCAGCGAAATGCGCTGCAAAGTTTTCAACTCGAAAAGCCGATAGAGTTGTCTGGCTCTTGCGATTCAGCATGGTGTTTATAACAGTCCATTTACTAGAGTTCGCAAAGCCAAATAGTAGCATTTTCCAGAGCTCGTTTAGTTTGCGCTGACAGAGTTCGCCGTACCTCCGCTTACAGCTTATGTACTGACTCCTGTTCTGTTGGCTCGGGTGTCCACGCCACAGACTTTCATGCTTTCTTAGTGCCGATTTTGATACGCGACACTGTATAAAACCCCGGAACTTCCAGAAGGTCCCCGGCAGTTATTTTTTTTTTTGGGGCAATATTAACCATAGACAATAGTTTATTTTTTATATAATTTGTTTGTTTATTTTGTATGTGTGTTGGTTGGATGTAGATAAGTGACAGACATTGTTTATAATAATGGTCTTTATTAATAGAGCCGCTGTTTTTATTAATTTTCACAATTCCTACCTTTAACCCTACAGGACAGTTCAGGAGAACTGTCACAAGGCTATGATCTGAGATAGCACAGCCATTAATGTTAACATTAAACACGAGATTAATACCGGTGAAGTCATAGTACGCCAAGATCAACGGTTGTCAGTCATGCGTCGGGTCCTCTCACATGTTGAGTGAGCAAAGAATGAATTAACAGTTGGTAAAACGAATCGGAGGCGACTGGAATGTTAAAGCTGCCCAATAACTAACAAATATCAGAGTTATGGATTATAAGCGACGACATCATTTGGGCGAAGTCCGTATAGTAACTCCGTAAGTGATGATTGTGGCGTGCCGTCTGGGTCAGGGTCGTCCTGTGTGGTTCTGGCCTTTTTTTTTTTTAAAATAATTTTTCCGTTGACCTTTCAAATATGATTAATGACCCTTGTATAATAAATACATATACATATATACGTAATACATGCTCCCCTACGCCCACGCATTATATAATATATACATACACATATATACGTAATACATATAATAATAGTCCCCCTCCGCTCACGCAACAAGTAATATATACATACACATGTATACGTAATACATACATATGATGGTCCCCTCCACACAGGCATTCATTATAATTAATGACTCATCACTTTGGAATGTTCTAGAAGCTTCCATTGGCACAATTCCAAAAATTCAACCAATCAGCGTCAGCAGAGAATACATGAAAAGGGTATAAAAGGCTGCGTAATTTCAAAAATTTCAATCAGTTTGATATGACGCTCATTTCTGAACTGCTTGGTTTTATGCTCTCGTTGCTTTCAAGACCACTTCGTGGTCTTTTAGAAAGTTATCAAATTACATCACGTCGTCCTGTAGTGGACCCTGCTGTTTTCCTTAATCATAGCAGACGACAGCTGGAGGATGCAATCAAAGAACGACTTTCTACATGGAATGGACTCAAGGCGTATGTAGGAATGAAGGTTACGTTCGAGAAGGATATGAATCCTGATACGACAATCAGCGCAACCTTCTCTGGCAAATTACAACGGATACTCAATTTTTAAACCGTCAATCAACATACATCAATGATTTTTGACGACATTTTAAAGAACATTGACACGTTTGTTCAACGTGGATCTGGCTGGATAGTCAAACAAGTGGAACATTTGGATTTACATCTGGCTCGATACGTTGGACTAAGAGGGGCCACATACAAGCCTCTGCCAAAAACAATTCAATCTAAAAAGGCTGTCGTCAATGTTCAAAACGCTGATAATAAATGTTTTCAATGGGCAATATAGTCAGCTCTGTACCCGGTTCCAATCAATGAACACCCTACTCGTCAATCGAAATACGAGCAATATGTTGATAATATTAAGTTTGACGGCATCAACTTCCCAGTACAAGTCAGCGACATCAACAAATTTGAAAAGCTCAACAATATTGGTGTCAGTGTAATATCTTGTGACGAAGGCAAAATAATACCTCTTCGTATATATGAGGGATCGTATGAACGAGTGGTTAATCTACTGTTATACAAAGGACATTATTGTTGGATCAAAGATTTCGATCGTTTGCTCCATAGACAACGAGGATATCAGCACAAGTTATTTTTCTGTCAACGATGTCTCCTTCCTCAATATTCACAGCCGAAGCTAGATCTCCATACAGAAATGTGTAAAAATAACGAATATACCCGATTAACATTCCCCAAAGACGACATTCTTCAATTCCAAAACACCCATAAAATGCTTCGAGCTCCGTACACCATTTACGCTGATTTTGAAACGCTACTTCTCCCCATCGATTCTTGTCAACCATGTCCATCAACTTCATACACCGAAGCTTATCAAAAACATCAAGTGTGTGGCTATGGGATGATTGACATTTTTCAGTGCTGTGGAGAAGATACAAAGGAAATGGGGAAACCCTTAGTATATCGCGGCAAAGACTGTGTCAGAATGTTTTTACTCAATGTAATTGAATTGGGTGACAAGTACCAAGAGCGTGTCAATAATCAAATACCGCTGCAGATGACTAAAGACGAATGGTTTCAGTACAACTAGGCGAAAGACTGCTTCATTTGTGGTAAACAACTGCTGTACGATCGTGTCAGAGACCACTGTCATCTTTGTGGTCGATTCCGCGGTGCAGTCCACAATGAATGCAACATTAGCTACAAGATAAACCGGGATGTCAATATATTTTTCCACAACTTGCGAAAGTATGATGGTCATCTAATCATGCAAGAGATTGGTAAATTAACCAATCAACTCAAAATGGAGCTCGATTGTATACCCAAAGGTGCTGAGGATTATTTGTCCTTTAGCATCAAACTTCAACATCAAATTGTTGAACAACAACAACGATCTGCAACATATGACTCCAATGGATACCTCGCTCATCTGTTCACTATACACGACTCAATGCAACCAAATATTCAACCTCATTTAGAAATTGACGAAGACGATTTATCTGATGTGATTTCTCTTGATCAGCTAGGTGAGGGTGAAGATAGCGATATGGAGGATAACGAACTTTTGGATAATATTGCGGCTGAAGATACTACGGCAGCGGAAGAGAGTCCAAAACCTAAAAAATATACTTGGTCTCTCAAATTTAAAGACAGTTTTCAATTTTTATCGTCTTCGCTTCAAGCGTTGGTGGACAATTTAAAGAAGGATGGTAAATTTCCGGCAATGACGGAGGAGTTTGGCGACAATACAGAACTATTATTACGAAAGGGGCTGTACCCCTATGATTATATGGACTCTTGGGAACGCTTTGATGATACGCAGCTACCTTCTATGGATGCGTTCTATAATAAACTGAATGATCAAAATATAACTGAAGATGATTATAAACATGCTAAAAAAGTATGGAATGAACTAAATTTAGAGAACATGGGACAATACCATGATCTCTATGTAAAAACTGATGTTTTGTTACTATGTGATGTATTTGAAAGTTTTAGAACTTTTGCTATTGATAATTATAAGTTGGACCCGGTACATTATATAACACTCCCAAGTTTTGGATGGGATGCTTGTTTAAAGTTGACGGGCGTTCGGTTACAATTGTTGAAAGACTCCAACATGTACATGTTTTTTGAACATGGCATACGAGGAGGTATTTCAATGATTTCACACCGTTATGCCAAAGCCAACAACAAGTATCTTGAAAATTATGACCCAAGTAAGGAGTCAAACTATATAATGTACTTGGATGCTAATAATTTATATGGATGGACTATGGTTCAGAAGTTACCCGTAGATGGATTCAAGTGGGTAGAAGAGAGTCGTCTGTCAAAAATAAATTGGGAAAAGGAGGGGGATGTTGGTTATGTTCTTGAAGTTGATCTAGAATACCCAGATTACTTACATACATTACACAGTGATTACCCACTTGCTCCCGAATCTATGAAAATTGAAGACTCAATGTTGTCGCCATATTGCCTCCAGGTAAAGGAGGATTTTAGAATGAAATACACCCCAATCAGAAAACTTGTTCCTAACCTCAACAACAAAACTAAATATATCGTACATACGAGGAATTTGAAACTGTATACCGAGTTGGGACTCAAGGTAACTAAAATCCATAGGGCAATTCAGTTTAACCAGCGAGATTGGATGAAACCCTATATTTTGTTTAATACCGAAAAACGCAAAGGGGCAAAGAGTGATTTTGAAAAGGATTTATTTAAACTGCTAAATAACGCAGTCTTTGGAAAAACTATGGAAAATGTACGGGCCTATAAGGACATTAAACTTATAAATTGCCCGAAAAAGTTTCAAAAGTTGGTATCAAACCCTCGTTATAGTGGTAGTACAATCTTTGATGAAAATTTAGTGGCGGTTTCAATGAAGAAACCAAGTGTTTGTTTATGCAAACCAATTTACGTGGGTTTTACTGTTCTTGAGCTCTCCAAAATGTTAATGTACGAATTCCACTATAAATATATCAAAAGCAGGTATGATTGTCATCTGCTGTTTACCGATACCGACAGTCTCTGCTATGATATATACGCGGAGGATGTCTACGGTGACATGAAGGAGGACATAGAATATTTTGACACCAGTGACTATTCACCCGATCACTTCCTATACTCTACCACAAACAAAAAGGTTTTGGGGAAAATGAAAGATGAAACTGCTGGGATTCCTATTGAAGAATTTTGTGGATTGAAACCAAAAATGTACTCGTTAAAATGTGGAGGTGTTGAGAAAAAGAGAGCAAAGGGCGTCAAAAAACAAACACTCAAAAAAGCTATACATATGGATGATTACATCCAGACTCTTAGAAACACCACTAGACTTAGACATTTGATGAAAAAAGATTTCAAAACAATAAACATCAACTGTATACGGGTCAAGCGGAATAAGATTAGTTTAAAGCGCTTTATGACGATAAGCGGTATATTTCACTAGATGGGATAACTTCTATTCCATACGGACATTGTGATATTATGGATTGTTCTGATTGATATTTATACTCTGTATTTATACATGTATTTTATTGTATTTATAACAAAATTTAAAAAATTAGCATGAAATACATGAAAAGGATGCACATACTATATTTTACAAGTTAATATGGCTAACAAATCGTTTCCTGAATTTGTGGAGCAAGAACCGGAAATATATCAGAAGAAGCAAAATTTTTGTGGCAAAAGAATTGATTTGAAAATAGTGATTGCAATAGTCGTTACCCTGCTTACAACAATCGCAATAGAGACTGGTTTTCTGGTTAACAAGCATGAAAAGAAATCCTGTGTTGAAGGAATATCACTCAATGGACCGTTATGTTTCGAAGATTGGACAAAGCCTCGAATTGAATCTTGGTTTCCAGCTCGTGGTTACAACATTCATTGGGTCAATCGAGCAAGTGATAATCTACAATTTGAGATAATACTTCACCATCCTCGTTCCATCAAACTGTGGAGTGAAAAAGTCGTCTATCTATTTGATGTATCTGAACATCTATTTCGAAGGTTTGTGGTACCGTATAAAAATCTCCTCGTGCTGATTCAAACAGACGATACATACAAGGGATTTTATTTAACAAATTGCAATCTGGAATACTCCTTCATCGCGAAATTGTCAACCTTCAATCTACATCGAGTCTTTGAAAAACAACTGTTTAGAGTAAACTTTAGAAATGCTGACCTATTCCTCTGCACACGCAAAGCAAACATTCAAGAGGTATGAAAACAGCAGTACGTCGTATTTGGTTTGTTGTGACAGAAGAATCGAGACAATGGTTGATTGAAAAATGTTTGACTGAATTTGATTATATAAAGTATATTGGAAACAATGAATATATAATGGAGAAACAATTTGATGATATTGTTAGTGTGGTAATGCCCTGTGGTATGTTAACGCGTACAGTGAGGATTTTATATGATATTTATAAAAATAAGATTGTAACCAGTTACCCAATAAACATGAAAACAATATCTCTGGTCTGCGCCTTGGTTAAAACTGACAAGAAATGTGTTAAAAGTTTTATGAAGTCTGCCCCTGTATCCATAATCAAGTCTTTGAGCGAAATTTGCTATAATATTTTATATGGCAACATTCCTCTTACTGAGCAACAGATTAAGCTGCTACGCAAACAACGTTCTACAATTTACAAACTATCGT
>JASANE010020624.1:0-68535 GCA_030248225.1 Trileptium ribeirensis | reverse complement strand
GCATGAGTAAATTTAAGCTACGTCCCTTACCATCCTCCTTTGTCAAAAGCAATTGCTATTCAGTTGTTCACTGAACACAAATTTCTATTTTGCATTAAGGGACAGAAATTAGTCCGTTTCATATTTCATACATTATAATTTGAAAATGTTCGCCAACACATTGGTGTTAAAGTACAGGGGCCGAATTTCATTCAGTAATGGCGTTAATTGAACAGAAAAATGTTGAAATCGGATACGGCTATTGAAATCCGAGTTTTATTCGCTAACATTTTTTACATGGTGTCAAAAGAGGATGGCTGTGGGCGCATCTTAAGTTTACTTTTGCATGACACTTTTAACTTGAGCTAGGTGTACGCTGGTTTAGTCGCTTTCCTAGCTTTACTATTAATCGGTAAGATTTCTCTTTTAGTTTCTTTATTCAATCCAGCTGCTATAATTTTATCTTGCTAGCATTACAAGTAATTTCAGATATTGTGATACAATCTAAATCTATTTTAGGTCCCTGCATTCGTCGATATCATGTATCAGAATCAAAATTTTATACCATTATCACAAATGAGAAAGAAATTTTGCAATTTTAACTAAAATTATAATTATCGTTAAAGATGTACATAAAAGCATTTCAAACAAGGTCTAACCATTAAATATTCAGCAAGAACAATTTTGACTGTAGTATCAGCTGCTACCGACAATGAAATTACTGAATCTAAAAATAATAAAATGCTTCCGAATTATTAGGAAATTACTACCTTTGAAACGCTGCAGCATCGTGAGGAAGTTAAAAATGCAAGCTCTAGGCAGATGTATTGTACATAATTTGTAATGGTTTGATAACAGAAAATAATTCTATCTATATTTCGTCTATGTATAATAAAATTGGATTATTACATTGAAAACTGTCTTCCCATCTTAACAGCAATTAGTAGATACATTGCACTTACGAAAAATCTGTCTGCATGCAGATAATTCGACATCTTCTTGCTGAACTCCAGATAAAAGTGTGTCTTTCATGATTATAACACTACAGCGGAGAAATTATTGAGATGGTTAAAATCGCTATTATTAAAATCACTTTGGTCTGTCTGTTTTAAAAGAATATAGCGTTAAAAATAGCACATATATGATTCGGCGTGGTAAGACGTGCATAGTGAGATAGTACAAATGAGGGCAAGAATCAATTCAAATCCTAAATAAATTCCACTCCGAAAAAATTATAGCCGTTGAACCAATTCAAATATAATTACATAATTTTGCTAAGCTATAATTATTTGTAGCTGGGTTTTCCTTAGTTGCTAGCGATTACTAACTATTTCTTTGCTGCATAGTGACTTAAGCACTGTAGGACTGATTCTTGGTTTTGTCAGGTTTTGAACAGACTGGAAACAGGCATGGAATAGGACATGGACTGTGATTCAAGTCGCCTGTCTCGTCGAAGTGTCACGGTTTTTCAACCTGTATTCGCGAAATTCGGGTAGCCGACGGTCGATGTTTTTGTTGTTACCCTTTTGGTGCCATTTGTGGTTCTTAGTCAAAGTTCTGGCGTCTCAGATTTATTAATATTAAGATACGTACTACATCTTAATCAGCTTTAGGAAACGCACACTATAAGAGCTCACGCGACCCGCCATGCAATACAGGAGACATTATTGAAAACATGGCCTAATTGTTTATCTCGGCGTTCAACCAATCCAAAAGCCATTGGTAAGATGTTCAACTCTCTGTCGCCACCTTTTTTGCAGTTTGCTTAACTTTTGTTGCAGCAAATATACGAACTTATTCATGCCGTATACATACATTATGAAAATTGTAAGTGGTTTTCAGTACAAATGGATAAGCCAGACGATAAATTACCTCAGATTTAGTAACTAAATTTTTTTATGTGTTTTCTGAAATATTTTTTTTCGGAATGGAATTTAAGAAAGATATGTTGCCAATTTTTGCGTAAACCAGTGGTTTACAGGTGGAAAAAACATTTTCCTAATGAAAATTAAATCATGCTCGAAATTTTTCAAGGTCGCAAGAACCAAGCAAAACCATTTTTTGTCAAGGAAACTGAAGGTGCCACAAAATCCCAGGCAATTTGAAGAAGCTAGCAATATATAAAATTGATTTTCTGGGTTTATAAAATATCGGATGCTTTTGGAAACGATGAATTTAACACAGACAACGGCAATGACATTGCGTAGCCAGTGCGGTTACACCATAAACACTTTGTGTAATGATTAAACTAAATATTAAACATAGGACACGTCATAAATGTCTCATAAATAGTAGAAACTCGACGGTACCAGAGAAGCATCTGGCACAACAAGATTTGTTTCTAGCCAAATCGAATAGAAAATAGCAAACAGCTGAATTTAACACAGACAACGGCAATGACATTGCGTAGCCAGTCCGGTTACACTATAAACACTTTGTGTAATTATTAAACTAAATTTTAAACATAGGACACGTCATAAATGTCTCATAAATAGTAGAAACTCGATGGTACCAGCGAAGCATCTGGCACAACAAGATTTGTTTCTAGCCAAATCGATTAGAAAATGGCCATTACAGTTAAATTGCGTAGAAGTAAATCTGATTGTATGTGGAGTTTGCTCTGAGAGCGAGGCGAATAATTTCTATTACAATATAAACAATAGCATTAACCCTTTCCTTCTAAAAGTAGTGTGGATTTCGTACAGTTTTGAACAAACTTTTGGCGCTGCTGCAGATGGACCCTGGGTTCTTTTTGCGAGCGTCAGACGTCAGCCACTAATCTATCGAGGTTCTGTTGCTCGGTTCTGTAAGGAACCGAACAGATTCAGCGAAGAACGCGCGAGCAAACGCACGCTGCACCACAAACTCGGTTAGTGAATTTCTTTGCAACATACGCGCTAACATGTTTCAATTTGAGAACTAAAGGCTTAGATGACCAACAGTATAAATTTTGATTAACCCTATTTTTCTTAAACTAGTGAGCATTTCATAGTCCTGAACAAACTTTTGCCGCATCAGCGATTGACCCTGGATCATACGCTAGTACCCGTTTCTTTGTGCTTAACGAACCTAACAAAGCGAGCGAACAACAACGGGCGCGCAAACGCACACTATACGACTGATTCGGATAGTGCGTCGCTTTGCAAGTACGCGCTGACATATGTACCAATTTAAGAACTAAACGGTTAATTCTACAAAATAGGTGATTTTATCTGCTCAAGTAAAATTTTGAGTCGATGATTCTACAAGAATCTGTTCAAGAAATTTTTATTTGAATAGACTTTATTTGATTGTACTAGATTGAAATCTGTAGATTTTGTACTAGCAGGATGCTTGCTAAAATAATATCTATAATATATTTTGTGATAAATACAACAGCGTAGATTAGTGTTGGGCAATGGGCGTGAAAATCGTCGGCCAGCCGCGAAACTGCCTGCTGCTTAAAGCCGTCGGCCGTGCGGTCGGATATTATCCCAGGCGTCGGTCAAGGGCCCTCCATCGGCTAACGGCCGACTAACGGCCGCCATAATCGCTTTCCGACTGTTATCTGCCAGGAAACCCGTCGGCCTGGTGTTAACATTTTTCTTCTGTTACCTGCCGCGAAAGCAACTGGTCAACAGTTAAGGGCCGTTGGTATGGCGTTCGTAGTATATACTTTTCTGATAAATCCGGAAGTTGACCACCGGCGTAAAACATAGCTCGTCATTACTCCCACAATGTCCTTTATTTATCTGTCAGCTGTGCTTGAATTGCACAATGTACAAGAAGCTGTCTTTTACTGTGCACATTTCCTACCGAGCTGACCGTCGACCACTAAATTTGCCCCCATTGCAGGCAAAAACGAAAGTTTCTCGAACAGCCAATGTCCAACTGCGGTATGCGCTCAGTTTGTGCCTACAGGAGGAAGATTTACAGAATAGTGTCTATATATTTGCCGATGCCTATCAACAATTTGTTCTCTCTGTTGTTTGCACAAAAACGAAAGTGCTCACACATGCTGCACTTAGATCTCGCATGAATAGTCCGATAATCAACATCGGTGGCGATATGCTTGAAGTCGTTGATCATTTCCTATACTTGGGAAGCTTTCTGTCAAAGGCTGTGAATTGGGACACAGAAATTCAACATCACTTCCGAATAGCCAACGCAACATTCTGAAAACTATGGAAACGTTGCACTACGAACTGCATGCGAACACCATGATCAGCGTCTGCCAAGCAGTAGTCATACCAATGTCGACATATGGACCATAGACTTACACGGGGTACAGGTGCCACATCAAACAACTTAAGTCCTTGCAACCACGATGTCGTTAGGAGAATACACCATATCAAGTGGGAGGATTGCCGGACAAACAGATCATTTCAGAACAAGCGAAAATCATCAGCACTGAATAGCTGATTATGAAACAGCAATTACGATGGTGCGGCAACATAGAGGGCATGGTGAATGAGCGCCCTCCGAAGCAAATGTTTTATGGACAAGTTGAAGAATTGGAGAGACCCATCGTTGGTTAAATGCTATAAAACAACCTTCGTGTAAATCCCTCTATCCCTCAACCCTCTTGCAACGTGGACGCAAACACTTGGGAGGAAGTTTATAACAGCAGCGCTGAATAGAGAAACGTCACATTCCAAGGCACAGCAGCTGTGGTGAAACCTTGCCGAGAGCATGCTGCATCTAAGTGAACCACCGGGAAAGAGCGCGAAGCTGCTCGAGCAATAGGTGAAGCGCAGTCTCACTTACTGTTTTGATCGACTTTCAGTGTCTCGCTTACTGTTATGTCGCCAAACGAGAATCGGTTTGACTAAGACACGTGCGACAACACGGTCGATGAAGGCAACCGCTTTCACGACTCCTCGAGCACAGGTCCACTAGAACAACAATAGTAGAAATAGCACAGTGTTGCTGTAGTCTGCCTGAGGGTATTATTTGGCTTTTTACCCGTTGCGCTGTTCACTCTGGAATATCTCTGATTACAAATGGGTAAGTTTTGGAACAAATGACGAAGTGGCATTTACGAAAATTAAATCCGTATCCGAGCATATAAAAATTTCTTTGCAGTCAGCCAGTACAATTATCGTCAGCAGTTCTTGAGCCGTATGGTGGCTGCTGAGCCGTCGACCGTCTGTTGAGCCAACGACTCGTCGTTTGATTTCAAGGTCAGCCGTTGCATAACACTAGCGTAGACCCATTCAATCAATTGTAAATTTATATTTCTGTGTCAAAGAGCACTCTGTCGCTCGGCAAATTTGCTGCTTCACTCAATTACCCACGTGCTGCTTTATCTTAAAGTCTATCCAGGAACTTTTAATCTTTAGGCACCCGCTTTGAAATATATACTCTGATTATAGCGGTTGTCGTTTTGTTATAACTGTGCCTTTCATGGGACAAGGTGTCCTAAGCAAAAGTCGGCTTTATAGGAACATGAAACGCATTAAGAGGCAATGGTCACGCCTATCTATAAATTTTTGTGCATTCTTTACAAAATATTGTTTCTGTTTGTTTGTTGTCGTGCGTTGTTGTAAGACAGATAGACAATGATTTTATTTCTGGTTTTTGGTATACTTGGTTGTGCTGTAACCTGTTCTTTGAACACAGGCCGTGTTTCATCAGCGAAAGACCATTTGTCCGTATTTATATTTCAATGGTAGACCCACCACACTATAGAAAAACAATACATTATCTCTGCTACAGCTGTATAGTCATGCTTTTCAAAAGCATATTGGCGGCCCTTAAGTTGCACGTGTCTGTTTCAAATTTGCCTCTAATTTTTCAAAAATTATTATCAATCTATTTTCTGTTTTGTTTAGTATTGTTTTGAAGTTCTACCTAAATTACTGCATAACACTCTTTATAAAGCTGCTGCCAAGTATATAACTATAGATATGTACAGAGAGAGTTTAACAAAGCATACCACATACCAGAACTGCAACCAAATAATTTTAGTTAGGGGCTACCCACGTACTATGTGGGTATACCCAATATATATCTATCTGATGGTTACAAGTTAAAATTCTTTAGCACTTGTTAGCGGAGGGCCAAAGTAACTGGTGCGGGGGGGCGACTACCTAGTGCAATCGCGGTGGGAACCGCGCCACATTTACGTAACATTCATTAGGCAACATATTGATGTCATCTAAATAGTAAATTTGATCTGTTTATCCTTGTCTGCTGGAACAGCCAGCAACCGAAAACATACAGTTATTCAAGTATATAATGGTAATTATTTCATTAACATAATCAATGTAAAATAACAATGTTTTGAGTTTGCCTTGAAACGTTTTCTACTGCCAAAAAATTAGATCGTAATCTTATCAAAACTAACAAATTCAGTCAATGTTCAGCCACTCGAAAATGAGCGATGTTTAGCTTCAGACCGCGTGGCAACCGACATGATATGTATTTGTCGGTGGACTAAAAAGGCATCAAAAACTTGTTGCTCGATTGTAACAATTCGTAAAATATAATCTCTGTGTCACCGACAGTTTCAACAAGAGATTAATTACTTGGACCTGCTATATATAGTACGCAACAAAAGAATATATTATAAAAATAAAACTCATATATCCTATCCATAAATTTCTCAAACTCAACAACATGCAACATCTGAACGTAATGGCATATGACATCTGAATTTGTGGTGAGGATTGTGAGCATGTATGTCAACTTGACTTAGCCGAAAAAGATCCATTATTACAGTAGTGCTCTTCATGTTTTGCTTCGATTATTCTAATTACGAGTAACTGATGGTCTGGATGCTTAGGGATGCTTGAACATGTGGTTTTAAACTTACTTACCTAATAGGTGCTACTACATATTTCTCTGCTCTATGCCTTTGGTGTAATCTAGATTCATTTTAATTCCAAATTGCTGAATATGTCGTAATAAATGATCACAAAACCACACCTACTGAAAATACAATGCTAAGCGCTTGGAACATGTTCACTAATTTTAAGATACTTTAAATGTGCAGCAAACAATAAATCGCCAACGTTGTCTAACAAAAACAGGATGCAGTAATGCATTTCATCCTCCAAGAGTCATGTCTGACCTCGTACATATTCTGTTGCTCAAAGTATAACCGGATCACACTTGCTATGACATGGTCTTTTATGATAGTTAAGACTATTGTTAGATATGACCTAAGGGTGACCTTGAAAAAATTCATATATATTCGGGCGTTGCGGTTTGTTATTAGCACAGAAATACACTAGAAAGTTTAGTAAAATGGAGGAGTTGCTTTGAAAACTAATAAAGCAATGTGTAAATGTTTGACCGCGTTTGAACGAGAATTTAAAGTCAGTGCTGCAACATTATACCGTATAGACGGTCAATATTAATATTCTGCTCTACCAAAATTATAACTGATTCGCTCTTGATTATATAACCGGAATCACTTAAAGCAAAGGCGCCAGAATACCCCGCTAAATTGTTTTATCAGATTCGTCATTCAGTTCAGTAACTCAACCTGTGACATAACATAACCATCTCAACTCAATCTGTAACATAACTTAATCCTGAATATATTGGTTACACATACAGGCAGACTGCAATAATTGGTCATTATAAGAACAATGTAACATATATGAAACACAGCGAAATTTTGAATGGTCCTGTTTCATCTTATATAGCTCTAAGATTAACAGTTGGTATTATACCAAAAATGTCGAGAGAAGGAACTATGAGTTAACCCCTTGTGCTTTAAGTATATATACGTCGACTTTAATAATCGATTCGAAATTTTGTCGGAATAGCAAATGCACTAGATAAGACCTGACAATCCGTCATCGGAAAAGTATAAAAGCAACAGAAACTTCTGTCATAATTTTACTAGATACAGTGACATTGAACGAATTGTTTCAACAAAAGTTACGCTCGAATAGAGCAACAAATCGTGTTGCTAAACAAAAAATAAATGATGTATACGAATGACACTTTTGTATTAAATTTTCAGTCGGAACTTTGAAAACTAAATATACAGAATAATCTATCATATGGAACATAATTTTTTAAAATAATTCTGAGTGCATTGATTTCGATGGTTTACATAGTGTTTGGTCGCGAATAGCTACAAAATTTTTGATCCATGAGTCTCTCATTTAGATAAATCAGTGGAACGATCAAAATTATTTATCCGTAAAAGCACGTTTCAAACATGCATAAAGAAATAAGCATGCATAGTGATTGCTAACCGATTGCGTGCTAAAACTGGACTTATGTTACTCCACAGATGTAATATCCAGTGGTAACATTGATTTCTTTTCACGTTTTGTGCAGTGGAACTATGTCAGTTTTAGAATGTAAAAATGACCAGTGGGGCGCAACTGTATTGCACCAAAATATTCCATGAGCGAGCAGGGATATGATGCAACAAGAAGCCAGAACAGCTCCAGTTTTGCTTATCAATAAATCAGTTAGTCAATCGATCAATCAATCAATCAATCAATCAATCAATCAATCAATCAGTCTAATCAACGTTTATTAACCAAACAAATACTATCAGCACGACAGTCAACGTAAATGAGTATCGAGTCCGGTGTTAAGACCATCATTGCGAGCGCGAAACTTAGGCAATGGTTTATTGACAGCCAGCATTCCAGTTATAAAGATTGCATTAAAAGCACTAAAGATACAAATACTAACATCAGTGGTTAACACAATATTACACTAGCCAGGGGAACGGCGTCATTTACGGCTAATTATAAGTACATGTCGTATTTTAGAAGTTTCGTAAGGTCCATTTCATCTAGTCGGAGTAGAAATTGTTTTAGGTTCGGAGCGCTTAAAGCTTTTACATTTTATCTCTTCTGGCAAAAAAATCCACTCATCAAGGTCGCGTGAGGTGAAGAAATATTTTAAAACATTGTATTTGAATTTTCTTTCGTACAATTTAAGAGAGTGGCCTCGGGAATTGCATGGCAAACCTGAACAAAGTTTATACGCTCTGCGTCCTTTTCTTTGTGATTAATCTTGTAGACCATAGCAATGTCATAGCGAAGCTTTCTCAGTTCCAGAGGTTCTAACTTTTGAAAACGTTAATTCGGTCTATATAGCATTTTTGATGTTGTTGATATTTCGTATTTTGGTCGAGTGCATATACCGATTTCACCTCTTTTTCAGTTTAAATTCACACTAGTATTTCGTTTGCTACACACAGACTTTGCTTCTCCGGGTGATGAAAATCGGATCTTTAACAACCGTGAAGAACGTTTGTCAGGTCTGCGAACACCCATTCTGTAGATTTCCACAATCGAGGAAGAAGGATAAACGTTTAACGATGTTTGAGCCGTCATCAAAGTCTGCCAGTTTCGCCGCAATGGTTTTCGCCGCAATTTCCACACATGACATTCTTTTTGAATTATAATTCTAGTCCCTACGGAGTTTGAGGCAATTGGAGCTTTGTTGGTGCCAACGTTGCGATCTGCTGCTTCAATTTGTGTATTTATTGAGCAAAGTATTGAAGGAAGGCATACTGTCTAAAGGTGTTGCAGGTATCATAAACCGACGACGCTGTCGACCTTATAAACAAAAATATTTAAAGCACATGATCACAGAATAACGATATGGTGTTGCAGTGTACTGATGGTATGATAAAGGATTAGCACTGTTAATAAATATCTATAATTCTTAGAGCTCAATAGTATGTGGTATGAACGTCAAATTTTTTGTAGAGTACAATACTTTTAATTACCATTACGTGATAATAGTTTACTTGAGGAATTCGACACGATTAGAAAAATACAACCACCGGCATAGCCAGTGGCGCCGCCATGAGTTAACTGTAGGTCTGGTCGCATTTTGTGGGCACGGAGGAGATAATCGGGGTCCCCAACTAATTCGCCCATCTCTGCATCCCACCCGCCGGCCGCCGCCATTTCGCGCAGCGCCGCACCCACCTTCTTCCCCGCACCGCTCTTCCGGAAAATTAAGGAGGAAATTTAATACTGAGGATTAATTTGTTCACGATTGCTACAAATTGGCACTATTTTGCAATATTAGTCCCGGGCGCGCGATTTTGTCACTAAGTGTGGCAACCGCGGAGCGCAAAATTTTTTTCAAGACAATCTGCGAGACATTTGACAAAAATATTTGAGAGGCCATAAATACTCCCCCCCCGTAAACATTTTTGCACTCCCCCTCTTGTTTCGGCCCCCTTTGTATCGCAAGTCAAACTACGTGCTTCATTGCTTCTCATTCTGTTAATATTTCATTGTATAAAAATGTAACAGAACAAACTGAGCATTACCTTGATTACCTTACCTTGATTACCTTGATCCACCACCAGTCGTCGATGAACAATGTAGATGAAAATTGAACTGAATCAACTGATGGTAGCGAATGCCGGTGGCTAACACCGGCGGCAAAGCAGAAAGCCTGAAACAGGCGAAAGAACGGCAACACCAATTAAGGATTTGGCAAATGGCCTGAGGCATGGAGCCGCCGCTTGAAGGTGGGAAGGGAGGGGGTGGTAACCACTCTTGATGGTAGCGAATTCCAAGCATCCTCAACACGATAACTGAAGAAGTATTTTGACGCATCCAGACGTGGTACAGATGGATGACGTATTTTGAACGGATGCCCCATAGTTCTTGAGTCATTGGCCAAGACTACAATGTCGGTAGCAGCGAATGCGAAGTGATCGTGGAAGAGATTGTAGAGAAACAATAGGTCTTGTCGAAACCTTCTAGTGGACAATTTCTGTAAACCCAGCTGGAGAAGACGGTCCTCATAGTTAAGACGCTCTAATACAAGAACCCGTTTAGTTGCGAATCTCTGAACTTTTTCAACCAAGTCAATGTCCCGGGTTAAATGGGGGCTCCATGCCTCACAGCCATATTCAAGTTTAGAACGCACCAAACTTTTATACAACGGTAAAAACACAGATTTGGTAACCGGGTTAAAGATACGTAAAATGGTAAACAATATTTTATAAGCAGACTTAACAATAGATATAGCATGAGATGACGATTTCAGATTATGCGCTATAATTACAAACAAGTCATTTACCGTGCTCACACTTTCAATTACACAGTTGTCTAGGTAATAAATATGACGTGGATTATTGAACTCAAAGTGAATAACTTGACCCTTTCCAGAGTTAAATCGTAAAAAATTGTCATGAGCCCATTGATTACAAGCTAAAATACCGGACTGAAACTGTCTAGTATCATTTTCATAGTCAGTACGTCGCAGACAGCGTGCGATTCGAGTATCATCCGCAAATTTACGGACAAAACATTTAACGTATTTATCAAAATCATCAATGTAGAATAAAAATAAAGTAGGAGCTAGAACTGTTCCTTGC
Organism: Trileptium ribeirensis; assembly: GCA_030248225.1. Taxonomy (NCBI): domain Eukaryota; kingdom Metazoa; phylum Nematoda; class Enoplea; order Enoplida; family Thoracostomopsidae; genus Trileptium; species Trileptium ribeirensis. Next base: position 57,248 of record JASANE010020624.1, on the reverse strand, counting down.
GGAACACCGCTACGTACATAGACTGGTTGAGATGCATGGCCCCCTATCACAACTCGCTGACTGCGTGATGATAAAAAATTTTTTATAAGATTATGAACGTCACCGCAGATGCCGTATGAACCTAGCTTGAGGAGTAGACGGGAGTGGGGTACAGTATCGAAAGCTTTGGCTATATCTAAGTATATACAATCCACCAACATGTTGTTATCGATTGCCGAAATGAAAAAGTTCAAAAAATTCAGAAGTTCGAGTGTTGTTGTACGCCCCGGGATGAATCCAAATTGAGATAGATTAAAAAGATTATTATTTACGACGTAACTAATTAGCTGCTTTTGTACAAGCTTTTCAAGTATTTTACTAATACAAGATGTTAAGCTAATAGATCTATAATTACCAACATCCTTCACGAACACCTTTTTTATACAGCGGAATGACATTTGCTTCCAACCAATCGGCCGGGAAAGCATCTGTTCGTAAAAATTTTTTAAACAATTTAAACAGTAGTATTGCCAACACGATCGCAGAATTTTTTATAATACAATTGGGGATATTGTCCGGACCGGGTGACGAATCAAGCTTCACAGCCTGACACAACTTAAGCACATCAATACTTTCAAATTCCACTGTTTCAATCCGTAAAGTTGTTTGCTGCATTACTGAGCTTTAGCTAGGAGCAGCATAATAAGTTATTCGCAAGTACTGTTGTGCACTCCATCGACCCTAAAAGTTGACTTGAGCCAAAATAACTATATATATAAATAACCATTCTTAGTATTTATCCTAGCGTCATAGAAAAGATTAACGCAAAATATTTTGCCCAAAATATACATTTCTCCAGTTGTGCCTATTACTGCTTTGTGCTACGTTCAAGCATATGCGGACATTCGGGTTTTGTTATTATTTTCGAAACATGTCGTTGCATCCATACAAATGGCGGTTTTATGGTAATAGTTATAAGGTTGTCACAATCTTCCTTTTTTACCCTTTTTGATAAGTCCAATTTTTTCGGCAGCTGCTATTCGCCGGCTAAGGCGCTCACATATCTAATAATTACCGTCTGATTTGGCGAATCTTCACAGTGACAATGATACAAACTAAAGATATTCTACAGTTTATCTCAAAACTAACAATATAAATGTTAGTTGCTTAAGTCGACTGACTCGTCAGCACACAAATTATAATTTATTAATCCGTTTAGACTATGAATTCGTGATGAGAGCTCTTGAAAATCGTAAATCCTATATATTCGAACGATTTAATCTATTGTCTTTAATAAGACTTAAGTGGATAATCGGGTTATTTGCAAGTGTCATTTCGAACAAGTGGTTATCTCAACAGGGGGCAGAAGTTCAACAGATGGATGAAATGGGGACTGCAGTTATTCGTCGTATTTGAGAAACATTTCGAGATCATCTGGAGCCTTGGTGTACGCAGAGAGAGGGCTTATTTAATTGCAGAAACTTACGCAGTGTAGTGGCTGCTGTGTGGTAATGTGGTTCTTTTCAAAATATGATCTAGTGAAGGTAACGTTGTGACGGTGAACCGCATTGAATATTATTCCTGAAGCCTTCATCAGAGGAGCAACAAGCTGTGTAGAAGTGCGGAAGTGGACTCTATAGTGAGGAGGGCTAGGGAGAAATTGCATGTTGCGCCTGACGCCGGCCTTCTTTTTGCGAAAAGTGTGGGCGGCCTTCCCTTCCTCTTTCTGCGTCTCTGCATTTTATTATTAACTAGCAATGCCGCAGGACCTTGTCATGTAATTGGTGAAATTTAATTCTTAACAGGTTAAATTTAACAGGATCCCATTAATTTTTAACAAGTAACAAGAGCCAGTATGCATTTATTTTATCCCTTGTATCCATATAATTAACCTCTGCATCAGTTTTTCATCGCACCCCTATTTTCTATGATTTGACATGATGGGGCACAGATATACCTTGAATACTACCTAAGTCGGCTAACAATTCTCATATAGTTTAGAAAACACAAAAAGTGAGAAATCAGAACTACACACCTAGAGCAAAAAAATGAGGCATTCAGTCGCAGTGTCTAGTAGAGAAGAATCTGGACCCAATGTCCTTCCGTCATCTGAATCCGTGAACGTGGGTACAAAAATAGCATAATGTTATGAGTTCGCTAGTTTCTCACCATTTAGCGGCATTACTACAATTTTGTCACCAATTTACGACAATATACAACCGTAACATACTTGTTTTTACTGCAACAACAAGTAATTTATTGAATAATTACACTATATTACTTAAAGCGAGAAAAATGTGACATACCACGGATGCAATATTGTATGTTGTATAAGGTATCATAAAATATTTAACAAAAATAGTAAAGCTAGGAAAGGAACGAAACCAACTTACACCTAGCTCGAGTTAAAAGTGTCTGTCGTACCGCAGGAATCTGTTTAAATACACTAGGTTGAGTATTGCGAGAGCAAACTTAAGGTGTCTTCGTCGACAATCATGTATAAACATTGTTACGGAATGCTTTCTCGCCAATTTAAATTCGGCGAAAAACTGTTCGCGAGCACAAAATTTGCTAGATTTCAATCGCGAGCCATTTTTAAATCAGTTACCCAAATTTTTGATAACGAAAATTTGTCGAATATTAATTAAACTGGTGTGTTCACTAACACCAAGACCTTAACTACAGGATCGATTTTCTTGTGACGTCACTTTGGCATTAAATTTGTTAGCGAGCACTGAACAGTCCAAATTTAAATGATTAGGCATAAGGGGACCGAATTTCTGCAAATCGAAAACGTCGAAATTCTGTTTGTACACAAGGTATAATTTCTGGCCTTGGATTTGATTTTGCCAATTTTCGGTTAGCGAAAAACCGAATGAATATTTCCCGTAACAAGAGTTTGCGATTCGATATCGATTATTACAAAATTGGATGGTTGGCGGGTCACCTTAAGTTTACTCACGCATAAAGCAATGATTTTTGCTAGTTTGGCGAGCGTACCAATAGCTTATTTTGCACTAACTTCAGGGCGTGAATTCCAGGCATCCACCGCTCTTAGTGCAAAGTTGCAGCTGAATTCCTTGACATTGAACCTAGGTTTTGCGAGCTTGAGGCTGTAATCTATGGTGTCCATATTTGTTGATGAAATAAATATTTTTAAACAGGTTTGGTAAACCTTGACGAGGTCTGATTTTAACACCGGAGTGATAATGATTCGATTTTAAGATATTCGATATGTTTGTATTTGAGACATTCAATTTTTATACAGTTATTTATAAGTTCGCGTAGCAATGTCTATACCTAGCAAATAACTTACGAGAAGAATAACATTGTACACGCTGTATTTTATAAATTGTCATAAGTGTCCAAGGTGACTATTCCGGAGAAGCGTAGTCAAGAATTGGATATTTAACTTAACAACTCTAGCACGTCAACAAAGCATCTACATTACATTCCAAACAGGAACGCAACAGCATATCTTTATTGCGATGTGTTTTCATACTTATACAATAACCCAGATCTTTAAAATTAATGTTTTTGTGTAACAAAAATCCTAAATATTTTTGAGTTATCAAATTTGAGGCGGTATCAAAAAGTTTTACGGAGTCTAATATACAATACATCAGCACTGTTTTTTCATTAGGCAAAATGTTAAATCATATAAATATTTAAGCAGCTGAGTAACTGTATATTTTTTGACAGAAATCCATGTTTTTTGTTGCGCACAATTTCTTTTCTTTCAGACAAAATCGTTTACCATGGCTTCCATCACTCTTATGATAGTTATGCTATCACACTGAGCAATAATTTATTAGATTTGACGAATCTTCTTTTTTTGAACATTTATTAATAAATAAAAACATACTTATTATTAAATATAAACATGTTTGTTCGGTTGATGTTTTTTATTTGATTAATCAAGAACAGTAACCAGGGGCACACCTAGGATCTTGTCCTCGGAGTTTGGAGGCGACCGTGCCTTAATTTACTTCATAATGTTGCTGCTGGTTCAGGAAGATCCGACTGGAGGGTATAGTCACATTCTGAAATTTGGAGCAGACATGTTTAATAGGCGCTTCTTATAAAATATTTAGTTGAACTGGTGTCGGGATCCTTAATCTGGCTGCACCACTGATAGTAAGTAGCCATAACTATTAGAACTCTTAGTTAGTATTAGCAAGAGTTTAAGATGATTTCTTTAAAAGAATATGACGTTCTTTGAAATCATATAAACACGTCGGACATGATTTAATTATTTAGTTATTTATTTTATTTATGCCGTTTATTTTTCACTTTACCTCCTGGTTCTGAAGGAGTGACCTCTCTCACTATAAGGGTGTAGTAACATTATGAGTAAAAATTTGTTCGACCCCACCCTCGCTCAAATCTTGCTTGAGGGGTCGCTTGAAATAAAAAAATTTCCTTTGCCGTATACAGTTATATATACCCTCCTCAGAAGTGGGAGGGTCGGAAAAAAATGTTTGTTCTTCATGATACTAAGACTTCCCCCATAAAAAACAAAGTGAAGAGTAATCTTCTTCCAAAACCATGAGAGTTAAGGTTGGCTGAAATTGATCGCATAATGTCCAGCGCATTTATATGCTGATTTCGAAGGATGTCATACTCTTACGAAGAAATCATTGTAAACTCTTGGTATTAGAAATTGCTATTAGTATCTATAACTTATATTTAAGATACGAGTACATGTGACCAATTTATGGGACCGTAAGAGAAAATGTGCTGCCCTCATCTAATTACATCATTTTTAAAATTAGGATAAATAAAGTAAATCTATCTGCTGGAAAAATGTTGACAGTGTTGGTAAACACACAACCTTTTCAAAAAATTACAAGAGAAAGCACTGAAATTGGATAATAAGCTTGCAAGCGATGTTCAGCAACGTTATTGTTACATTACAAAAAAATGCTTCGAAACTTAATAAATTCAAAGTTTATTAATTCAAATCATACTCGTAACTCGAGGTGAGAACGGATTGTAATTTTTTAACCCGTCCGGTCCTACCCGTTGAAAATCGAGGTCGGCCCGGCACGGCCGGCCTGGTAGCTGCAAAATTCCGGTCCACCTCAGTCCGGCTCGTTTGGAATCGGCGGTCGGCACGCTCGATGAAAAGGATACAGGTGATATAAATATAACACCGCATATATGACATGAGCCCGACAAAAAATTCTCGCAACAAATCCAGGGTTATCGAACCGTATACTAATCATTCGGTCTTTTTTTGCCCGACAAGCCCCCTTGAACATCCGGATCGGTCCGGCCCGGATTTGCAACATTTCGGCGGTAGCCGGTCCGTTTGCAATCGGGTTTCGACCCAGCCGGCCCAGGCGCTGTGCTGGATCGGACCGTGAGCCGAAATTCTCACCACTACTTGTAACACGATAGAATGAGTATGATTGATCTTGTTTGCAATGTAAAGCGCTAGTATTGCTAACTGGGTGTTTGCAATACAACGTAGCTCATTATCGTCCAAGTCCCCTTTTGGCATTCATTACTTCCGTCACCTCATTCGAAAATAACAGCATTCAATATTTTATACCTCAGCTCAAATGCAAATAAATTTGTGTATTCGATCGAATGAAGAAAGAACAGGTGGAATTGCAACAGTCTCTTCGTTAACGGATAACAGAGAGTTCAATGAATTCCATGCACTGTTTAAATTTAATAAATTAACGGTAATGTTTTAGAATTCAATATATAGAATCTGATTATTATAATTGCATTGATGATGTAATTCAAATTCTGTTAGGCTAATCAAGCATTGTTTAATTTGTGTTTGCTTCCGTGAAATAATTGTCAGCGACCACAATCACCTTCGCCTTTTCATCATTTTGATTGTGCTTTAGCAACTTGATAGCAGACATAGAATAACATCTTTTTAAACAACACGTAAATTATTTTGCTAGCATACGCGTTATGAAATGATTAGGAATGCTAAATTCTGCAGCTATCAAAAGGACACCCGCTGTTGTAGCTATTGGAAAACATAATGTGAAATCATTCATACTATCACGTCTTCTTATGTCACTTTCGTAAAAATTTTACAATAAACTCCCAGTTGTTTTGGTGGTATGCTACTCTTTATTATAAGAAACCGGTTGACTATCTACATATTTTCACAAACCCGAAACTACATGGAATATTTGCTCATGTCGAATAGTAATTTCAGTGTTGGATGGGAATCAAACAGGATAACATGGTAATACCGTGATAATTCTAAGAAAATTTGAGCAGGTCATTAAGTGCTTTAGATCCCATTTGTTTTCTACGATATCTTCTCAGCAGTCAATAAAAATACGAGACGCAAAATCTTTGTAAACTTCACTAAAATAGATACATTCGGCAATGTATATATCTCAAAGTTTTAAGCGCTGTGACAACAGTATAAGTCGAATATCATGCACTACTTTGGCGCTTCAACCTAATTTTTTCAGTAAATATGACAATAATTTATCTATCATAAGCCTGGTGCTAAGAGACAGTGGCGACAACAAAGAAATCAAGTACATAAATTATTTTTTGCATGATATTCTGCGTATGGGGAGACATTTACGGAAAAATTTCAACTGTCCGCGGTCTTGGATACAATTCTGCTTCACACTCATTTGAAATTCCCATAGGTTACCATAGAAATACAGATTTGCGTGAAAACCCAGCATGTTTCAATTTTAACGAAGCATTCATGCCAGTTGATCATATTTTACGCAACATAATGGGAATAAACATGTTTGATGCACATTTCTAGTGTACATTTAGAGTTTAGAAATCCCAATATCAATCATAATAGTCACATTATAAATGTATCCCAGGTACCCAAAAGAGATAGGGTTACCACAAAGAGTCGGACCTCCTACGCCGTATTTGCCCGTGACGCTCCGCAGATAGTGCCCCTGCCACCACGCGCTGTGAAAGCGCGTGAAAAATTTTATAATTTAGGAGCAAGAGTACAAAAAGTTTACAGAAAAATTGGGGAAAATAGCAAAAAATTATAAGGAAATATTGGGGAGCCGAGAGAAAATTTTTGGTTATCTCCCTGGTCTGCCCCTGCCGCGCATCTCCTCCCGTCATCCCCCCGAGACCATATACCCCAAAGCAGACGAAGCGTGGTAACCTACTCAAAGTGAGTGCTGCGATGATTACTTGGGCGTCGATGGTACGCGTCCAACCGAGCAATTTTAATATGTGGCGTCAAAGCATGTTTCTGATACTTAAAAGTTCTTTTCGCTTTCTGCTAACAGAACTGATTCTAATAATGTAAAAAGTGTATTAATCAATTCCATTTTAAAATTCATTATAAAGAAAAGCAGTGGATAAGTCAGAAATTTTGACCCAACAAACACAGAACTTATCGGCGATAAGTTTCTTTATAAACTTATTACTTACAAGCACAATCTTGACAAGGATATGCTGTAAAGAATTGGCAAAATTCAGCTAACTTGTTTGTAAGTTACAAACCTAAATCTTCAGCGTATGATTTTGAATTTTTCTTTTACGCACCTCCGTGGCATTTGCGAAAAACCGAAAAACATACAAAATCTATATACAAATAATCGTTGTCACTGATCGCTTATAAAATCTTCCCTTAATCAGAGCGGCATATAAACAAAACCTGTACACTTGTAATTTATATATCGATATTCTACAGCTTTATCCATCGTTGTTGGCATAGCAGTTAAAATATTTGAGCCATAAATAATCCACGAAATTTTGTAGATTCTATTATATCCTGATAAAGAAGAATTTGCATAATCTTTTTAAATAATTTAAGCGCAGCATATGATAATCCTCGGATAACACATGTTAATCATGTCACTCATCAATTTGTAACTAATACGCTTGATTAGAGCGCAATCTGCGCCATAATAGAAAGAATACAAATTTGTGACCATCTCCTGCAAAATTCAATCCTATATACATGTATATTAATTATACAAGTGTCTATTTTATTGTAAACGTTCTATGATTACTCGTATAGGCACAGATTGTTCTTCGACCTACTGCCTTGTTGAGCTTATAATAACGGTGTTAAACTTTATTCAGGCGTTGAAATTGATTATTGAAAAAGTCATGTTCTGGAAAATTAAGTCATGTTCTAAATTTTTAGAAAAATCTGCTCGAGTACATATTTACAAATTTCGACAGATTGGTATCGAGCGGTTATGCTTGATTGAATTCACAAAGTGTTTTTAGCTCATTGTCTAAAGTACGATATAAGTATTCAAGCATTCATTATTCTAAAGTATGAAGATTCTCCAGGCATTCAAGAATAATGACGACAGTTGGCTTTTTAAGCTGAATCAAAATTTTAGAATTCGATATCGTGGGTGCATATTGTATATAACTAATGCCTTAGGTAAGCCCCCCATGTGACTTAGTAATTGGTGGGTATAGATGTAATGGTGTATGCATGAAAATGGAGATACTATTGTTTATACTACTTATATTTATAGCTGTCAAAATTTGTCAATCGAGCGTGAATTATGCACAGATAATATCCTTAAGATCAGAGATTCAGCGTAAAGAGGTTTGTTTCAGTCGTTAAGACCATTCATAACAATGTTGAAAATTAAGCACATAATTACCTGCTGTCTATTATCTGTAACAGCATAAACAGTACACAAAAAGTGAAGAACACGAAATAAAACTTTAACTATTTCGCGCAAAGGAACAACAAGCCAACCAAGCCAACAAATAGCTGAGGGTATGTATATCCGTTTTTATAAATGAAGCGCATTACCATTCGGGACAATGAACGACAGTATGGAATCACCGCATTTTGAACGATTAAGGAAAGGATTACCCAACAATAGATACACTAATGATGCCACAGAAAAAACAGGAGACACGAAATTGACATGTTTAAAGCGTTTTCCCCACGCAGTCTATCGAAATCAAACTGAAGATACAAATTTTTCGTAAACATAACTTAGGACAAGTGCGACCTTGGGGGTAACCCCAATACTTCTATGGTCACCTAAGTTTCATACATAGGTATATCCATAATTTAAGACAGCACAACACAAATTAATGCAATCAATTTTTTGCTTTCTAGCTGTATAATAAAATTTTACCTTCTATCTTTGGATTTTGAAAAAGCCTCAGTAATTTGTGGAATACCCGTTGTTTTAAACATACATCCTATTACCATAGTTAGAAACATATTTTAGTAAGCAACAAATTTATAATTACATTAACCGTTGATCGCAATGAAATTTTTTGCTGGACGTCACAGGGATGTCCTGTACTGTATTCTCTTCAATATAACTACTTATGCACGTAAATATATATAATTTAAATACCATGACTTATATTTTAACTGCACGAATTGACCGCTACCGGCCCTGACCATAATTGAAAAGAGTGCATAACTTCTGAAGCAACATATTAGCAAAATTTGTTAACAAAACAATCCTATATTTTTCAGAACCTAGAAGTCAGTGGTATTAGTATGCAGCTTCGGATGAGTCGTATTTTTTGAAGGCAGCGTTCACTTCAATCCAGATGTTTGGCGCACAACCACTTAGCCAAAAATTGATCAAACACGTGCACTAATGGAAAGCATTCGTCGTAGTAGGACTTCTCAAAATGAATCTAGCATGATTGTCGAGGGAATGCTGTGTTTTGATTTGAGATGCCATCATGAATTTATGAACAACTTTCGGAGACAAGTCATTTCACGAAGCTTTTTCCTCTGCTATTGTAGCAGACCAAGGTGAGTGCTGTCGTTTACGGGTTTTGCTGTCGGTGTTCAAATCTCCATTTAGCGCTCTTTCCTTATTAGCTTTTATCCTGCTCGGAAAATAATTTTGGGTGGGTGCCATTTAGGATATCTCTGTCTCGCGGACTTTTAAGGCGATCTATAGTTGTAGAAAGTTTCAAACTAAAGTTGTGATACTCGACTTGATTCCAGGCTAGTTTGCTAGGTTTCCCTAATTTAGGACCTAGGCAATTTTACGGAAAAATTAGGGCGCGGTGGCCCAGTGTTAGTATAAGAACGCCTTCTACAGCTAATAGTTTAAGAAACAAGATAAAACTCACATGTTATTAACGGTGTAATAACTGTTTAATATTATACCATAATCATTTAATAGGCAAGAAACCAGGCAAACCAAATTTATTGCTTCCAGGAACGCATGTATAAACAGGCTATCCAGTTACAAAATGGGTTTAATAACCAGATGTGTCATAATAATAATAATAATGGCATTGATAACGCGCCTTTTTCGCAAAAGTGTTGCAAAAGCGCAAGAGATTGTCATAATATACAATATATAATCAGAATGAAGCAAGTTTGTAATATGACTCTGACGAACTGGGAAACAAGTGGGTCTTCAGTTTTGCTTTAAACGCAGTCACGTCGAGAGTACTGTCGTGTAGTGTTTGCGGCAGACTGTTCTAGGCCGATGGGCCAAGCAGCCAGAAGCTGTTGTTTCTAGCGATGTCAATCCGTAGAATTTGTTCATTCGCCAGACGAGGCGAGGACGACGTATTAACCATCTCGGCAATATACACTACTGTTTCGTAGCGAAGAGCATTTCGAACCAACAAGAGTATTTTGTAGCGGACACGTTGTTCGAACGGTAGCCAGTGTAAAATCTAGCAGTATCGGACGGATATGCTCCCATCGACTTGTGCAGGAGACGAATCTTGCCGCATTGTGGAGTATACGGCGAAGAGGCAATAAATGAGCGCTTGGCACAGATGCATATAGTGCATTGCAATAGTCGATGGGGGACATTATGAAAGCCCTAACAAGAAGCTGTGCTGTGTCGTGGTCGAGGCGCCGTCGGATTCAGCTAATATCCCGTAATTCCCATGTGCACGGACCTGACAGAGCAATGATGTGTTCTCTGAGGCACAACCGACAAACGAGAGTGACACCCAGTATTTTGACAGTTTCTGACAGTCGAAGGCGACGTTACGAATTTGCAGCGATAGTGTAGACCCTAGGTGTCTGGCGAAGTAAAGCAGTTGGGTCTTAGACACATTGAGTTTTAGCCCGTTGTCGAAGAAGCACTCCCGTAGCGAAAAGAGAAGCTGCTGCAGAAATCCTACGACATCGCCCGCAGCGGCGGGGTCGAAATGCCTGTATATCCGGACATCGTCAGCGTCGCTGTGGACGCTGAAGCCAGCGGCAGTAGGATTATCTCGAGTACAAACGCAATCGTAATATAAAAAATTACCGGCCCGATCACGCTTCCTTGACGAACACCGCTGACTAGTGGTAGAGCCCTTGAGAAGACGCTGCCAATTTGGATTTGTTGATATCGACCTGATAAATACGACGCGAACCACCCAACTGTGGAAGATGACATCCTAATGTCCGACAGCCGCTTGATAATGGGAGCATTATCAATTGTGTCGAACGCAGTGGACAAGTCGAGGTTAACCAGCACCGTAAATTGCTGACGCGTGAAGCCGTTTTGAACGTCACTGCATATTTTAACCGATGCAGTTTCAGTTGAGTGTCTTTTACGGTAAGCTCATTGATAGTTCGACAGAAGATAATTCAGTTCGAGGTGATCGTTTAGCTGTTGTGCGACTACACGTTCTATTAGTTCGGAGCGAAAAGATACGTTAGAATCTGGCCGAAAATTGTTCATATCGTCAACACTGAGGTTACATTTTTTTGAGTCGCGGATGTACAATGGCCAGCTTTTCAAGGGAAGGCATGGTGCTAGTCGCTATAGATTCATTTATTAGCGTAGTGAAATGAGGAACCAGCTCATTAGCAAATAGTTTTATTACCGACGTTGACAGAGCATCCAGTGAACAGCATTTGTTGTTGCTGCTTTCGATTAGGCGACTCAACTAATTTTCCGTTACAGGTTGGAGAATCAATTGTACGTGACTATTTGCTGTTGCATGCTGGTAAACGGGGCTGTTCTTTAAGATGAACTGACAAAACGTGGATCGAATTAATTCTAGCCCGTTGGCGAAAATGTAGAAAGAAAAATCATCTGTACGATCCGGTGTAGGAGCAGCCTGAATTCTCATGGTCATCATGGAGTTAATGACACTCCATTTCTTGCAATTTGCGACGTCGCTGAGTCGGTGTTTCCAGAATGAATTTAATTTTTTCTGACACAGTTCATGGTATATTTGCTTATGGCGATTGTACTGTTCTTTGCTGACCTGGCAGGGTGATCGTCGGTAGCACCGTTCAAACCGTCTAAGCAACGTCTTGGCTGCACGGCATTCACTGTCAAACCATGGGGACTCAGGGCGGTCCCGAATGAGTTTGGTTTTGACAGGTACCAACGTGTCGGCAATGCTCGACAGTGCAGAATAGAGGTAACTGACGCGCTGCTTTATCGAGTCGCTCAAGGGTAGCACAATGAAGACAGAGCTACTCGAAATAAGTCTCTGTCCACAGAATTTCAGCACCGAAACTGGATGGAAGTTGTCCTTGTATTGCGGTTAAAGCGATGGTTAAGGTTCGCCGTTACTGAATGAAGATCGGACACTGCACATTCACTTACTGTCACATTCGAGACGAGATTGCTGTCGGTGAACGAGATTATAAGTTACGGCGTATTATAACGGTTATGGGTCGGACCAGTAACATGCTGAGTGAGACCATAAGAGCCTAGAAGCGCTGTAAATGTTTGTGACCTATCTGGGATGTTGAAATCACCCATAATTAGTATCGATCGCCAGTAGACTCAATAGTTGCGCAAAGTCAGTGTAGAAAGTGTGAAGTGAAAACTGGGGTGTCGGGATGTGTAGAAGGAAAGACGAGAATGTGTGGAAGTAAATAGAAATCTGACTTTCATCGTAGCCGCCTTTAGGTGCATTTGGTACGATATCAGATTTCAGCTGTCTATAAGCGCATATTGCGTTGTGTGTCCAAGGCATATATAGCAATATCAAGGGCTGAATTTCTAGACCTCTATCATTCATAGCAATATATTTGCAAACTAGTGTTTAAGAACATACACTGCCAATCCTGCCTTCGGCTCTGTGTTTACGATAAAGACATATTTACCACTAACCGCCTGTTGCATATTTAACAATTATTCAACAATACTTTACAATCAGCAAGTACTTAAATAAGCCATATATGCAGAAGCAGGGGTTGACGGTGCTACGCGCATGACCCCCTCCCCTCCCCCGCAAACGAACAGGTCCCTCCATGAGAGTACCATCCTACCCCATGGAGTCGCCGCAGGCGCTGAACCCATAAGTAAGTTCTGCGGTGCGTAAGGCGTCTTGCCCCACTCCGCCGACAGTACAGCTGAGCTAACATCCTCCCCTCCGTCGACCTGTCAACGCCACTGAGACCTTGTAGAGTCAGAATGTACGAAATTAAACTATTCAGTATGTGAAACTGTTTGTAGATATGATAATCTATTAACTGGCGTGTTTTAATTAAAAAACCCTAATACAGTCTTTCTAACAGCGGGACTGTGTATTTACTCCCGTTGTTGTTTGCTTGCACAGCTATTTTTACACCATGCCATTACTGACATAATATATACTCCGTATACTCAACGATAAAATGTAAACGTTTGCGGCCAACCACACAACCATTGGTATGGCAACAACCTTTAAAAACTACCGGACACTCGTTTACAACCACGTAGCGTCAGTTTATCATTTTCAGCTAAGTTTGGTGCTGTTTGTTACTTTCGCTTTGTTCAGTACTACAGCAAACCATTTTGATCGGCGTCTGACATGGTTCCACGCTAATAGAGCGTCACACCTGTCCCGTCATGCAGGCGTGGAGATTGTTAGAATACCGATCTGGCAGCGCTGGACGATGACGAAATTAGTACCCAGATCGGTCGGTTGTTGCCTAATGACCAATACATGTTATTCTGGAAAGCCAACAAGCCGATAAACTGCGACCGTACCGGGCGACATACCCTAAACCGGTACCCCTAAAACGGTACCTGCGCAGGGAGAACTATAATATCTCAAGACACAGATATTAAGTAAATATTTCGCAGAGACCGTCGAGTTTTTAAATATTTGCAGGATCGAACTGATTGTAAGTATTCGTGTTTAATTAAATGGCCCAAACACATACTTTTTAGTGGCTGTTAAAACTGTATACATTGTGTTCTTAAGAGCAACTTGTGGGTTGATGAAAGGATCACTTTTGTAGTTGTTACAGTTTATTTGTGAAATTACTAACATGAAACCTGATCAGCCAAGCTTGTCCATAATTGTTAGCGCTTACGAGACATGTGTATTTACGCCAAATGCTTAAATTAATTAAATTTTGTCTAAATATTCTACATTTTAATCTGCTATATTTGTAAGGTGAGTCATAAATATATGAGATGCGCAGTGAAATTTTATGAATTTGTTTAATAATACGGTGGCTCTATACGCCACCTGCTGCTATTTTTAATATCTCAAGTGTATGGTATACGAAAGCCAAATGGTGCTCTGGTACTAGAAGAAGTATAAAATTAAGTCATTATTACAGTTATCATCAAACTACTGAACATACCATTATTATTTGGCGTGGCTGGTTGGTAACTGCCCGCTGTGGACTAAATCATTACTTATAATCGACTTGGCTATTTATTCATAGTTTTCAAACGAATATATAATTACAGGTTTTTAGAAAGGAATTTTATTTGACTCTATTTTATCACATGCAATATATTGGTGTCAGTTAAACCAATTACAATTATGATGTACCTAAAATATACATTGGTCGATTGTGGCAAACGAAAATTTCAAAATTTGATGCTAATGGTGTATAGTTTATAAAACTATCATTCTAAGTTGGGTTATAATGCTAGCGATGTAAAATTTTGGTAAATTTCTCATGGCACTAATATTAAATAACATGTTTGATTACGTTTGTTGAATTCTCAATGTTTTCTAATATCAAAGTCCTTGGATTCGGAAAGAAATGCGTTATGCATTATAGAGTGCGTTGGAATAATAGTACTAAAAATGGTCTGTTCGACAACAAATAAAATATTTAAAATTTTTTAACAACAAATTACTATTTTTCTGTTCTTGCAATAAATATTAATTACTCCTCGTGAACTCTCTGTACCTGATATAACTTTTTAGCAAAAAATCAGTCGGGTTAATTATGTGGAAGTTATTACAAGCAGTATCAGCAACAGTGTGATTATATTGATGCAAAATATGCCTTTTTCATATAGCGTAACCGTCTTATAACGAACTCATTAATATATTCAAAACAACATATAAGGTATAAATTGGTAGCAAAAATTTGAAGTCGAATTTGTCTTGCTATTAACAAGGTAAAAACAACAGCCGCAAATTTAGTACAATTTGACTTCTAAAATTGTGGATTTTAAGCAGTTATTGTATCACAGCAAAACCTGTTGGGTTGATGAATGTAAGCTGCCAATAAAAGTTTAAATCAAAATAGACTATGAAAATTGCAGAGACATCATTGGAACCATCGTCGAAATACATATTCATGACGGTATCATTATTTGGCTTCATTGTATGTGGCTAAAATGACGGGTTAGCTTTTTCATTCATGATATCAATGCATTTTTTACACTAGGTATTCTACGTCAAGTTTTAGACCTTGCGAAAATTTGAGTCAAATCGGTCCATCCGTTATAAAGTTTCATGCCAAAATTCAATTTGAGTTTATTTAGGTCTAAAACGATGGCCTTTTAGAATTCTACAACGATACATGCCAATACCTGTACTTATATACGAAGAAGCTTAGTAGCGAGACAGTGAAAAAAATGATTCCACAAGCTATTCTGGAATTGCAGTTGTTGCAATAAAACTATTGCCTTGAATGTATTAAATATTTTTGCATTATCAATTACTTTTGAACAAGATACAGTCGAGTTCGATTGGCGAGTCTTCCATCCTTGAATTACTAATTTGCGCTTGTTAATAAATGTATAGTCGCCATATATTGAGTGTGGATACTAAGTTGCTGTAACAAGCAATTGAGTAAACTTAACACATACAAAGGTAATATAGTTTATAATTAATAGTTGTGTGTGCATGGAATAGAAGTATATCAGCTTTTGTGGCCCCGGAACCAGGAAGGATCATCAACATGTGTATGACTAAAGTTGGTCAGCACTTTGCAAAACAAAATTATGCTATTTTGGAACATAATACTGCTGGCGACTAATGAGAATTTCAGAACGTGATATGTTTACGCCTTGCTGTTATGACCACATTTACTTGTAACTAACACGTTTATGAGAAATCATGGCGTTACCAAAAATATGTAAAGTGGATTCTGTGATCACACAGATATTAGTGACTCAAAACTATTGGGTAAAGTCCACCTTTGATAAGATATAACGTAAAATGTATTCCTATGATTTAATTACGTAATTATTTAACCTATAAAGATTTCAGTGGGCTCAGAAGAAAATGTTATTCTACAAATAATGGATCAATTCAAGTTCCCCCTTGAATATCTTTTCAAATTTCCCCCTATAGTGCATTTTTCCAGTTTTCCTCCTCTGTTATAGGGAGGAATGAATTGATCCCAAATAATAACACCCACTAATGTTTCCAAAATAGTTATTATAAAGTATAGAAAGCTATGTACTATAATATTTGGGAATAAATCATTGCCACGTGTGAATTTATACTTAGAAGTATTTGGTCTCATTAAGACTATGAAGGTTTTCAAAACGCTTAAGCGAAGTAGTTATTCTATTAATGACAACAGCCATTTCAGTATATATATGTATTCAGCCTCGTGGCATAAAATAGTCTATATTAAGAGAAAGCTTTCAATGTAACGTCTAATATATATTATTGCCACGTCTGAATGCGTGATTAGATGAATATGCGCTACTTTTGAGTCGAAGTGCATGCACAAACCATTTCCTTTGTTTACATAATATGGCACTGTAATTCTAAACTAAATGAAATTTTCACATCTTTTGACGAGGACAAGTGCTAATTGTGACGAAAAATAATACAAAATAGTATTTGTGCAACAGGTATCAGTGCAGTCAAAACGTATAGCTTCATTTTAAATGAACTGCTATGACCACTGAAGCCTTTAGACGATAACCAGTTTAGCCACTGAAGAGTTTAGCGAGTGTTTCCGCACAGCCGTAAACACTCGCTTTCTTTCTTTTTAACCAGAACTATAGGGCTGGCCCAAAGACTGGTCGACGGCTCTATTATTCCAAATTTTAACATTTGGCTTAGCTCTGTATCTACCCTCTCTTTTCGCTGAAATGGTATTCTATATGGCCTCTGCTTGATCGGTACTACATCGCCTGTGTCTATACTATGTTGAATAACTATTATATCACCATAATAATAATCGTGTTTAGCAAAAACTTCAGAGTATTCAGTACAAAGATTGGTGAATAACAACTTTTGTTCTGGTGTAAATTTTTGCCTGTTCTAATTCAAGTTCATTCAAAAAATTGCTTTTTGGTAACTCGGAAGCTCGGACCGCAAAATCACCGCTGATAGACTCTACCGTCCAAAGGGACATATCCTCATAAATTTTAACCGGATAATGCGACATATTTAATAACCTTACAGGTACACACCTTGGAGTGAAAATCGCTAAATATTTCTTCACGGTACACAACTGTTAACTATAAACAACTGGCTAGAAAATCGTGCTGGAAACAATTTGACAGTGGCAGCTAATACAGAGCGGCGTAAAAACGATCTATGTATATATAATGCATGTACAATGGGGACGAATATGACATTAAGGTTTAGGCAGCGTGGAAAAGTTGGCTTAATTCTATTACTTAAGCTTGTCGCGTCCTATGTTTGTAAGGTACCGTCAAATCCCTATCAAGAGTTACTAATATATATCAACTAAACCTGTAAGCTATGTATAACTTGGAGCTACTGTCTCATAAAATTTACTGCTGTGCGTTTTAAATTGCTTTCGATTATATATTCCACGAAATAAAAAATTTTTAAATTAAACTTTGTGGTTCTTGTTGATGTAAATATTATTGCTACAAAACGTTTTATGACTTTTATAAATTTGACTCTGATCGCCAAAATTGCATCATCGAAAATTGCGTATTTAGTTAGCAATTATTCCGCGTACCATTTCATTCAATATTGTAGTTTTATCTCATTTTGATTTCTACGAAATTGTAATGAACTACTGCTTGCTCTACTTCGTCAGATTTACTATGCTGTGTGGTCCGGCCCATCCATTAGCGTTCAGCGATTGAGTTTTTATTTTATTTTAGAACTGCGGAAATTTATAATGATGAAATTGCTTTCGACTCTGATAAACTTCGAATTTTGGCTAAATTTCATTTACGATATATGATATAAATTGCCATGCGAAAATACATAAGTGCTAAATGCAACGACAAATTGAAAAGTTGTGTGGTTTATTGGAGATAATTATTTTTTCTAGATATATTACTGAGATTAATTTCAATATTGCAAAGTTTTCATGGAAGAAGCAGTATAACTATCCATGCTCCAAGTCTCAAAATAAAACAACTTTTTGGTACATAACAGGAATATATAAGGAGTAATTAAATCGTATTGACATTTCGATATTGAAAAGTACACTTGTAAAGGTACAGTCTTTAGTACACTGACGGCCGTCATAGTTACTTTAGTCGGAATACCTTGAAACGACGGTCAACCATAAGGTCTAACTACAATATGAATTCTAAGATATATTTTAAGATGTATATGATATATTCCAACCACAAGATGAAATATTGCCACATTTATAATTTGATTACTCTTTCAGCTCCTCTGCTAATCTTACCACTGCATCAAATGCATTTATCACAGCTCTGTTTAGTTGTACCTAAAGTCGATCATACCTTGATAAAGGTTATGACTCTAGCTTAAGGACATCCAAACAAAAAGTATGTCGCGGATTTTTCGACTTGTGCCACAGTAACTTAATACCGCGGCAACTGTTACGTCGTGATTTTATAAGAGAACATATTGTTGACACCATAATTTCGAGGCGGAATTTACCTCCAAGTAATCATGGGAGACATATGTGTCGATGCCAAATTATTGAGGAGACAACATGTCAAGATAATGTGGGAGACATTTTGTTGAATGATGAAACGTAGGGTTTGCAGATGAAGTATCTCCTAATGAAATACGAGGGGAACATGGAACACGTGCCGCGACATTTTAGGCTGAACATGCATAGGTTTCCAAAAGATGGGTGCTATAGCAAGCGTAAAATAATTTTTCCCCCCAACTGGGATTGGGCCGAAAATTCAGTGCAGTAAAAGTTGACCTATGAGCTTATGAGTGTTTCATGCAAGTGTTTTTGCTATAACATTTTCACTACATTATCTTTAGTCCATTTCATACACTACCTTAACTCATGGAACTGTTGAAACAATACCGTTACCGTGTCTGGATCCCATAGCATCGACTTAGAGACTATGCATGTAATCGCATCAATATAAATAGCATAAAGACTTGTCTCCAACTCTAGAACGATTCACTCATCGAAATATCGTAGTCAGTTTTCAGCAAAATACTTGAACCCACGGAACATCAGACATTTTTCAGCGTCTGGGAAAATATTAATCTTCAAAAAATCATCACTATACCGGTTTAATTGCTTATGTTTCTGAAAACCGCAACACATTGTGAGAATTCTTCAAATTAAATACGTATCCAAAACAATAAACTTTTATATAATTTTTATTCTATGTTGATTTAAAACATTACAGTTGATAAAAAGTCATCGTAGTCAGTAGTATATGTGAGAGAACCAGCCTGTATATTGAACTATGGTGAATGATCGAAGGTCAACGATTTGAATCTCATCTCTGTTGAGATTTTCTGATGTCTTGAACTAACATGTTAGCAAACAAAAATATATACATATATGCGGTAACAACAACAACAACAACAACAACAATGAATTTATAACGCGCTTTTTTCGCAGGAGCGTTGCAGAAGCGCAAAAAGAGGATGTAATGATACGTGTACAATATGAAAAATTCAATAAGCAATAATTCAACAAGTATTACTAAAATATGCTTTCGAATATAACTATTCGCGACGGTCGCGCTTAGAAGTCAACCCGTTGTGTTTTAATGGAAGTATATCACCTCAATCCTTGTATCGTTTTCTTTTTATATATGTACTACTTAGACCTACCACCAAACCAAACTCACAACTGTCACTTTTGTAGTCGCTGACATTGAGACAATTCAGATCATTTCCTGTTGTCTGCGATGTGTGATGTTACGTCTTTCTTCGTCGATTCTCGACTGATTGGATAATTTTAATATTGACGACGCGAACTAGTGGGTTGCTTACGTAGAAACGTAGTAAGTACATCGCCTATTTGACACTTTTCAATAGTCTTTTCATTATTCCAAATTTTTAATTTCCGCTAACCGTTTAAATTGCAATATTATAGCATATTTTACTATAAAAGTATAATTGCTGATTAGTTTCAATTGATTCAACTAAAGTATTAATACATTTAACAAAGCTTTTATGACATAAAATGAAACACTCAAATGGGCATATTTATATGATATATTACAACTTTAAATTATAACACAAAGACGTAACGGAAACTTATATAATGAATCTGCGATCTTTTTTTC
The DNA here is from genome assembly GCA_030248225.1 of Trileptium ribeirensis. Classification (NCBI taxonomy): domain Eukaryota; kingdom Metazoa; phylum Nematoda; class Enoplea; order Enoplida; family Thoracostomopsidae; genus Trileptium; species Trileptium ribeirensis. The sequence goes on along the minus strand of JASANE010020624.1, from coordinate 36,717 downwards.
AGTCGTACGTCCAACTATGTTATAAAATGTCTAGCGGTACTCAGCGAACTTTAGTAAGCATGCGTATAATGAACATTAATTCTCGTGCTGTATGAACGCGTTTGAGAAGCAGAACACTGCAGAAAATGTTAAGATTTGTATGTATCATAGAAAAAGAATAAAGCTTCTAATTTTAAAAACTTGTACCTCTGTTATAGCAATAACAACAAGCTAGCTTTTTATATTCGATTGAAAGAAATATTATTGTTTGGTACTTAAAACTTAAACGAAACTTAAAAGTTCTGGCTGTGACAAACTAGAATAGTTATGAATATATAATCCTTTTGTTACTGTTATCAGGCTGTGAATTTCATCAAACTTCGCAAAAAATACTATCGACGTTTAAGCGCAAAACCAATGTATGTTGGACTTTCGATTTCGTTTTTTGTTTAACTTCACATATTATATATGTCGGTAAATGTAAGGTGGTGTATTTATTATTTTTAATATTACATGTCTACCAGTGTTCCATCGGATTAAAATGCAGTATACATTCGGTACAACCGCCTGCACCAGCGGAGCAGATGGATACTGACAACCCAGAGCCAGGATGGTTACATTATGCTTGTCAGTTTTATGTCCTATTATACTTAATGATTAATGCCAAAGGTTATTTCAAAATTACCATAATAATCCAGTCATTTGGTATCTAAGTAGAAATTATTCATTGCAGCATGAAACGAGCACAGAATTAATGAATTTTATAAGTAAAAATCAGACCCGTCTCGCTGGTAGGTAAAAATTACCTGCGAGCTACCCTCATTTAAGACTACGTGTTTACGTCACTGTAAAGGTGACACATATAGCAGAGATGTTCTTGGATGTGCGACTATTGAACTACCAGCAGGAGTCAGAAGCAAGTACAGAGGCCAGGACATGACGTCTTTAGCATTTCGTCGTTTATCAACGGAACGCACAATCTTATATGAATTTGGTTTAGGTGTCGAATTGTAAGCTACAGAGTTGGTGTACTTTTGGAAGATAGTCTTGTTACAAAGATTTTCATCCTAGAGGAACCCTATTCGGATTAGAACTGTTTTAGATGTGCGATCGTAACCGGACAGCCATAAAATTTAACATCGAGTAATATATACATATTAATTGAATATAAAAACAACTATTGAACTTGGCAGTAGTGCGCCTTCAGCAAAAGTGCAGTTATGGCAAAGTTGATTGTGGTAATGATTAAAATTATTATACATTATAATAGTCAAATTCCCTAAGGACCGCTTTCATAATTTAATAGACACATACCTACCAACATCATTGTGGTAAAGATAAAATTTTGTTTGCAACAAAATTTACAAAAAATATCTAAGCTGATATGATCGACAAACTTTTTGAGAATTTGACATAAAGTAGTATGTAAAAGTACTCACCAGTGGCGTATACTGCAGGAGCATTGGAACCAATGTTTCATATATTTGTTATCTATTACATTGTGAACACTTTGCAAAAAAATAGGAGTGAGACACCTACTAACCAGGGCGGCCCAGGTCACCTTTGGAGGCCGGGCGTTATAAAGGTTAGAAAAAGAACAGCTTGAGTGTGGAGTTCGGGGACGGCAGCCCCCCGACTAAGGCTTAGGCTTAGCATATCGGGAACGGCATAACATGCATTTCACTTCGGCCCCTAAAAGTTACACTGCTCACCAATGCTATACCAACGAGTCTGAAATATGAATGCCGAGGACTTTTCGAATGGTATTACAATGGGATTTGTTGCCTGACAACAAAGACGAAGCAATAAACTTGTATAAAGTTGATGTTACAGAATTTAATGATGAAAGAAAAAGCTAATGTAACTAGTGAACCAGAATTGCGCTTGCGAGCCAGAATTCGAGTGGTGAGAACAATCCCCCGAAGCAGAAGTGCGAAAAATGTTTGCCACACAATATTTTTGACACTCACAATGAGCTTGTCGGCCCAGAAAACCCCATATCCGACACTAAAACCAACAATAAACACACATTCAGGTGCTTTTCCCACGACTTCTCACCAAAAATTTCGAAAACGTCATTTTTATGCCAAGTATGAACCAGAAGTGTAAAAAAATATTTGCCCAACAATATTTTTAGCACTTGCAACGAGTTTATCTGCGTAGAAAATCCCATATAAGACACTAAAAGCAACAAAAACACACATTTAGGTGCATTTCCCACGACTTTTCACCAAATATGAAATTTGGCGCCAACTATAAGCTTATTGACTCCAGATTGGGAAGTAGTTGAAAAACTTGTTATATATCATTGGAAAGCCCTGGTAAAGCTACATGGAGTAGGCCTATTAGTTTGCGGATACCTCGTTTACTTATTAAGAAAAGTTGCAAAAACTGGAGGGGGTGCCAGAAAAATGGGCCAAAATGACGTCATTTTGCCCCATAACTTTTCCCAAGGGAAAAAATTCAAAAATCGGGCTCCGTCACTGCACCTAAATCGACCATTTCGGTTCGAATGAGCTGTCTTGCATCAAAATCCGCCCAATCGTTATCGAGATCCAGGTGCGACAGACACACACACAGACAGGACCTCCTCAACCCCCCTCCAGAGCCAAAATTGAAAATTCTCGTTCCACTCGAATTCAATAATAAAATGCAATAACAATTCTGAATCAGAATAGTTATAACAGATTGATTTGGGTGTATTATAATGAAACACCAAAGAATATATTGAGACAAATATAGATTCATACGATATAGTTTTTACCTGTTGTCTTCTGAGTGTACAACATAAAGTTTGTGCTGTATATATTGCATACTCCTACTGCGGTCATAAAGGACTGTTTCACAAATCCGACCGCTACAGTGTGCTAAACAGTTAAAGTGCCGTACTAAAATAAAAACTAGTTTATTCGACATTTACAGCAAAATTGTGCGTCGGTCACGGCACGGTTTTACTTGCTCGTGATACTGTCGGTAAGAACGAACATGGATACCTGAACATCGCAGCCGAAACAGCTTTTAAGACCCAAAATTCCAAAGGTTCTTTCAGGGGAGTAGTAAGTTCTCTGCCAAAGCATGACCAGCTGAAAATTTAAACGTTGGTTGATAGCTGTTATATACAGCACCGATATTCGCTTATTTATAAATTGCTTTAAACGCTTCATTAAACATATAAACTTATCGTCTTTGGGTGTTTACCGTTGGTGTACAGGCATTAATCTAGCCATAAAAGTATCGATCCCGTTTTTCATCTGTACGGCAAAAGATAACTTGGGCATGCACATGATAGCTGTGCAAGGTAAGGTTTGAAAATGTTTATAGAGGACTGTCCAGCATCAGCCGAAATACTTGCAAAATCGCAAAAATTCAGCAAAATGCCGTATGTCAATATTACAAAGTAAATTTATCCATGTTTTGTTGTTAGACAGCTTATCCTATTGCCTAGCGGCGGTATATCGTAACAAACGTAATTATTTATTGCAACACCTGTAGCTCAAAAAGCTATAAGAGAAAATTCCTTTATTTTTCCATTGGATGCGACTGTAGTATGGCACATGTAGATTAATTTATTTGCCTGTGTCTCTGATTTGTTTGTAAAGCAGTAGTTGAATATCTTATTTTCGAGCCCACACCAACTCGGATAACAGCGTTGTTGTCTGTAACTGGGCAATGAGTAACATTATTAAGTTGCTTTCGTAGTGTAGATGGCATATATAAATCGATATATCTGTAGTAACGACAGACCCGTAGCCAAGGGAGGCCACGGGGGGCCGTTCCGCCCCCCTCCGTGCGATATTGCGTACTCCCCCGTGCAAGGTACACGCTCCTAAGTAGAACCGGAAAAGCACTATAATACGTGCCCCTACCTCCCACCGAACGATTGAAGTGCCCCACTGGCTACGGGCCTGAGTAACGATATAAAAATAGTTATTCTTTTTAGGAGACAACGATGGTGCCAAAATTGCTTATTTTGAAAAAGTAGTCCAGATTATGCTGTTGCTATTTATAACTTGGGAGTGATTGGTACAATTGGATTAAAATTTTTACAGTGGACATATCGTTAGGAAAGAAATGTTGCAGCATAAATATAGACACAACCTCTCTGATAAAGGAAAGCAGCTTGTAGCAAGATTAGTTGCGATCTGTTATTCGCGAATAGTTGGTTTGAAATAAGATAAATATATACAGAATCGCAGGTGTATGAATGTGAAACACATATGCGGTGGACTTTATAAATGTTGCACCCTAGCCCATTTTTCTATTTCGCCCTTTATCTTAACTATTGGCTACGACATATATTTCCTATCACTGTGCGCTATGTAAATTCCATACGTGGTCATAGGGGTGAGTGGGAAGATAACCTTCTGAGGGCCTTTTGAGGGGATATTCTCCTTTCTTGCGGAATCCCTCGGAGGCAGCCTGTTCCGGTCATTTGAAAAAGTCGCAAAAATTCAGAAAATTTTGCGTCCGACAAGCCTGCGAAAATCTATCCCCCTGGCGACCTGCCTCCTCCCCCGCAGGCCAGTTGATCCGCCTCCCACAAGACTCCGGCACTCGTGCATGTATGGTAATATTGCATTTATTTTTGTACTGTTCTTTCACACTCACTACATTTTTTATATTTGCCAGCAGTGACATTTATAGATTTCGTAATGTTAGTTAAAATGACAAATGTGCTGGCGACAAACAACTTACATCTTTCCCATAATGATACATCAGTAATTAACATTAATCTTACTCCGTGACTAATTAATGCGCTCGTTCTAACACTAGGCAAATTCGCGAAGTAGAAACATTCAACCCGTGCAGTAGCAGTTTGAAATAAAATCAGCTTAGAACAATACAAAACGCTTGACAAATCCGCACGGCATGAGGATTACAAGCCAGATATTTTATGCCGTTCTATGATTAGAATGGCGGATATAATGACAGAAAGCATATTTTGCAATGCTGTGTCTACGAATCTACGAAACACCGACTGAGAGTCAGTAAATTACCAGGGAATCGGATAAGTTCATCATCGGCTGATTCTACACAAGCTCAGTTAGCATAATTTATAAATAAAAATTACACCGCAGTGCAGTGATGTTTTCTGATCATTCGATCTGACTATAGGCGTTTCCTATTTAGGTTTTATAGGTGTTGGGATAGAAGAACATATATCTATATGACACGAGTGGGAATCAGATTTGATCGGCACTATATACCAATCTTAATAACGAGAGAGAAATAAGCATCGAAATACCGCTACCATGAGCTGAAATTCTGACTACATTATTCAATGACAACTTTACTAATTTAATTCAGAAATTATACCAGCAGCCGAAAGATCAGCAGAATCGAGATTGCTCTGGCATTAGGATCGTCATAGCAAGCCGAATACTTAAATGTCCAGCGTGCACTTAATGCAAGTTGTCTGTTATAATTATTTATGTGACAGTTATAAATCAGATTGAACTTAATCTAGCCAGCTGCTGCAATTCATGGCTGCTAAACAATAAGAAATATCATTATAATAGAATAGCATTTTAAATAAAATTGCTGTTGATGCGTCAAAACGGAACCTGTCATACCATACGCGTTATATATATTGCGTTATATTCATCAGTATACATAGATAGCAATTGTTGCTCGCTTTGGTAACGCGCATCTTCAACGTCAATACTATTTTAGCTATATTACAACTGGGTTTCGGCATTTATCATCATGAACCGATTTTAATTTTATACATGACCACACTTTTACACTGGCTAACTACCCGCAAGCATTGTTGTTATATATAATAGAACCACCGAGCTTTGATTGAAAGCAACAGTATATTTAATTGAATTATCATTGTTGATATATATTATATTTATATTGATTTGCCACAATAATGACAGAGGCTACCATAATAATTATAATTAATAATAATGACTGTAGTCGCATTTTTGACTTCTGTTTGGAAATACAATACACCGGCGAGCAATCGGTATTGGAACTATTCCTGCAACTAATACTAAACTGTAACAATGTTGTACGTGCGTGGGAAAGTGCAACCGCCGGCCGCGTCATCCAAATCGTATTCTGCATTAAAATGAATATATTAAATTTACGCGCTAATTGCAAAATTATTAATATATAAAGAAATATCAATTCAGTTTTGTTGGCTGTTCCGGTAGCATTAGTTGACATCGTTGTTGACTAAGGATCCAGTACAATGAAACTTTTAGGGTACGAAAGTGAAATGCATTTACGTTCTCAACATAGGAAGCCTAATAAGCCTTAGACTACGTAAAAACGTGACATGGTTAGAATTCAAATAGTTTTTTCAGCAAATGGCTGTGCAGTAGTTGAGTGTTAATCGTTAATTTTGGAAAAACCGTAATTATGAGTCGGTGTCATGATAACATTTCAACGATGTAATTTTGAAAAGTAGCAATAATAAAGTGTATTGCAGTATTCACGATATACTATGCCGAATTTTAGCATAAGGTTCGCAGCTTACATTAGTCTAACATTCTAACTAACCGTCTAAGCCAAACTCGGCGGTAAACCACCCGGAACTACCAATAAGCTTTTTATTTTGTAACGGTTTAACAAACATACACTGAATGTCACGCATGTTTAAAATTAAATGCTGATGATTTCCATCAGCTTTATAAATACACCATTTACTTTCTCAGTTGTAAAACAAATGCTTTACATATAACATAACCACATTTCTGCGCAATTCGCACAGGTTTACTGTTCCTCAAATTCAAAACAATTTTATCTGTTTGAAAGGCCGCTTGAACGTAGTGATAAACGGAACAAGGAGTATTTATTAATGGAGGCTTATATGACACGAAGATAAGAATGAATTCTATAATACTTTTTTCATATTAAAGTTTGATCAAAGTTGTACTTCTCTACGCGTCCAAGTTATACCGTATTTAAATTTATAGTCGTGAGAAAACAAAAAACTGAATTAGTCCCCTGGGCTACCACTTTTTTTGACGTGGAAATTGCATTAACGCGTCGATTTTATTTCATAGAAACAGTTCTTTTGTTTTACCGCTTTTATTAATTTGCGTACACACTTGCTGCACGAAAACACAAAGTTGCGAGTATTTTACTAGCTCACGTGGTTATGGCAAATTGAATGTGAATCATTTTCATCCTGTTTCATGTGCCATTTTACGAATTTGCCAAAGTGTAAATTTGCCTCTGGCTTTTAGTAGTGAACCATATATTACCGCTGATTGCAAGTTGCGGCTCAAAAGGGTTTTTCGTTAGGAGGTTAATTCATTATTCCCAGTCCGACGCACCCATTATAATAAATTTCTTGACCGCAGCATCAACTTCTTCCACATTTTAAAATGTCAATCTATCGCGATGTGATTGTTTGGTGGTGTATTATTTTGTTCATTCGTTGATTTGTTATCACAGAACATATTATTTAATATGTCAATGTTTTGACTGTCATAATTATGGTGTCGGCCTCTTTCTCACGACATATCCGTCGTCGCGGTTTACCGTTTGCAGTTTTGATTCGGCATTATACGTTTAGCGATCTATGTAGTACACGTTTTTGTAAGTTACATATATGCGTGTGTGTATATCTATTTTTAAGTTCTTGTAATATTTCTTCAATATCGACAGTAATAATTATAACAACTGCCTATAACTAATAGTACTAATACTCATGTGAATAAATACTTAAAATAAATTAATCATCAGAATTTTAAAATTAAGTCCTGTTTTGATTTTTCTTTCATTTAAAATATGGCAATGACATTAACGCAATAACAGATACGGGCACACATGGTATATTGACTCTGGGGCGCAACACGCAGGAGCCGAGCGAGAGGTTCCGGCCACTCCTCACCTTTCGAGAAAAAGAAACAACCGTTAACGGCCTCCCCAATTTTCGGGTAGCGCCCCACACTTTTGAGTGGCTTACTGCTCGTCTGTAGACTGAAACATGAGTAAACTAAGAGTCCAACTGAATAATACATAGGTGGTTTGGTGCAATCTCTACAGCATGTTGTTATATAAATCTGATACTAATTTAGGCATTGTTGAATATGTGGTGTATTGAGACGCAAGCTTTACATTGTTAAAAATACTGTAATGATTTTTGACGTGATATGGATTGCACAAGAGTATGCATAAACTTTGGATGACAAAAGTTCCGCTTGTTAGCGTTTAAACATTCATTTAAATGCCGTTGCTTCGACAGAGTGTAATATTTCTCGAAAAATTGAAGCAGTAGAACTTATAAAAACAGGGACCCGGAAACCGGAAGCAGGCACAAAAGAAATGCAGGTCTGAATATTTTTTCCGATTTTTCGAATTTTTGTCACTCTAACAAAAAGTTTTCAAGCACGAAGGGTGGATGGAGTAAATATGTGTCGAAAAGGTGGTCCGACCCTTAGGAAGTAACAACCTAATCTCTATGGATACCTATACCCAAGATGTCTTTTATCTAATGTTGCTCTTGTTTCCAGATATGTTTTGCTTTAGCTTGTCTTACAGATGTATTTTATCGAAGCTTGTCGTCTGTCCCAGATTGAAAATTGTTCCCCGGCGCGTGTATAAAAGCTATGTTTTAAATTAAAAGCGCAGCTAGGTAATAAAGCAATAAAGTAAAGTAGTTTCGATAATAAAATAGCATTTTTGAAAGATGGATTAAAACATTTTGAAGATGGAAGTTGATATTTCAAGTTTCCACTTTTTGAGTTATATGGTGTGTAAATATATGCTGCTTCCAACATTGGCGAGATAAACTTATATATTTTATGACAATAGCTTCTTTATCTTATCAAGTATAGAAAATTGTGTTTTCGTGACCTTTTTCACAGACAATAATTACATTTGGACAAATAACACGATTATGTTTCTCAAAAATCGCAGTAATTCGTACTAAGATTATTATACTGTATTTCTCATATCTTATAACGTCTCACATGATAGTTTACCAGCAGTCGTTAAATGTTTTAACTGCGCCATATATGTGATTCAAAAGATTTTATGCTTAATGCTTCCTCTATAGAACGCTTATAGTGTTACTACGATTTTACAAAGAAAATAATCGTTAATAATTTAATTACCTTCCGTTTAACTTGTTCATCTGATAAATATTTAATCATTTAACAATTGTTTGTTGTGAACAACGCATAAAGGATATGATTTGAGACCCAGAAACTGTGTTCTATTGCATAGATACTTTGCATTGCATTAATTATAAAATCCAATTTGTACATTTTCAACACGAGCAGGTCATATTGGAGAAATACATTGTATGTAAGGTAAGGAATACGTAGAACCGGTAGATTAGATACTACTGTTCAAAGATTCAACCAATACTTTGAAAGTAACGTGTAACCGTCTCAGGCATATAAAAATTTATCAAAAATATCTGCATAGAAAAAAAATTATGTACGAAGCCGCAGTGTTGACAGTATATTTTAATTTTATCTTTCTGAAAACAAATTCGAAGTTTAAGCTAACCATTTTACTGATAGAGACAATCGATATACCATTAAAACCTTGTCTGTTTTAATCCGTATCATATTTTTAATACATAGCAAGGGAAAACGCCTACTTAATACGTAGTTTAAGAAAACAGTAGCACGTAGGCTTAACGTTACCATGGCCCAACGCCTATGCTATTATTCGTATAATGGGGACAACGCCGAATTTTCAAAGGAAATAAACTGTTTGCCTATAGCATATGCTAAATCATCAGTAGAATACAATTATACTAACTATAACGTTAATACAATGTTCAATTCTCTCTTGGCAATCTCCGTTGTACCTTTGAGAAACAAAATTTTTTAAATAGGCCAATCCGTGATTGTTTTTCTAATATATTTATACTGTTACGTTGACACCAGTCTCTTGTGCTCGCGTAACGTTGATGTGACATATATATAACTAATACTAACAAACCGATCGCTTAATATAATATGCCAAATTCTCGAAGAATATTTTTATTATTACTGTTACAATGGTTACCAGAAACAAGTTAAAGGCAATGAGTCGTATACAAAATAGTGATAGCATTCACATAATATAAGAATAAGAAAAGAACCATCCATTGCAGGTCCTTTGGCATTTACATATAATTTACGAAAAAATTATAGGGAATTAGCACTAACCGTAACCTACACAGTTGCTCTAGTGAACGAAGTTATAAAACAAATTATTAATTTAAACAAAATTCAGTATTACGTAGTTCATCAGTTATAATTCACAGGTATTTATGTGCTTCAGAAATCGCTAAAAATGGCATGGCTTTCATTCGTAAAGCTCAAACTATTTCGTTCCTATAGATTCGCTATTAAAATATATAAATCATATGGCTTTGTTTGTGACACCTTTTTTCAAAACTGTTGTTTTAGTAAAAACTGTCTACCGACAATGATGCCAAACAAGCAATAACTCAGTTAATATAACAGCACAATCGAAAATTACTTCCCAATGTTTCGACAACTTCAACGTTTCGATTGCCTGCTTTTTAATTTAATTAAAATTAAACTTGTTTTTGGCTCTAAAATAATAAAAAAATTGCTTCAAAAATGACAACAAAAACTCCTAAACATACGACTAGAAAACCATATTACATACATTTATTAACGCAAAAACATAATTACGCAAACTGTAACTAAATCAAATTCCTGGGTCGGTTGTTGATGCTAATTATTTATTATACCTACCACTCAAATTTAGTTTTATAATCATATTGTGAAAAAAAATGACAAAACACTATGAAGATGATTGCAACACAGGTTATACATACATTTAAAGCCATGTGCTGAAATGTCTGAATCCACTGTCAACTATATTACAGCATTCGTTCCCATGTTGTTGTTAAGATGTATACTGTCTATTACTGGTATGTGGAATATTTTAGTTAAATACTACTTGAATCGTTAAGAAAATTCAATTTCCTTCTTACTCTGATAGGGAAATTGTTTGTGTGAAACAATAGTGATTGACATGTATGTAGTCTGAAGAGCTACCAACATAGCATTGTCGATGTTATGGTATACCATTTTCCAATGCTTTGGAACTGTCTCGGAATTTGATCACTAAAAGATATATGCTACTATTAGACAATGTTCTCTAGTTTTTTCCCAAGTAACTCAACCATATAAAAGATGTAAAGCCTATGGATTTTAGTCAGACAGTCGTTTCTGCATCCTGTATCGACTCGAAACACATCCTTATACAAATCTTTTAGAATACTAATGTTGGTAATAGCATAATAATCCCATCAATCCTTATCTGCAAAAACAAAAATGTATATTCTCATGCTGTTGAATTGCAACGCAAATATAACTACCGCGGAGTGTTTCCAGCGAATACTCATATAGTGGAAATCCTATTAAAACGAAATATTCGATTGGTCCCGGTCAAATAATTGTCACAACTAAAATAAGAGTGGATATGGCGAATTTTTTGATTCTTCCCAAGCGATTTCACTACAAGCGCAGTCTACTATACATCTCATATAGTAAACTTGTTTGATATTTCGCACTGGCTGGAAACACTAGTACAGAATATGCATTGGCATAGAAAATCTCAATGCAACACCGAAATCGTTAAAATTCACATCTAGCAATACCATCCTTGTCTTTTACATCGAAAAATGGCACAAATAACACTTAAGCCCATTACACTATACGTATACTGGCCACAAAACAGCTTAGTGTGTTGGGTCGGAAGAGTTACCTCACCTACTAAAGCTTACACTGAGGCTTCTATATATACAGAAGCATAACCTAGTATATATTATATATATTAATAATTGAGGGTCCTTAATAACTAATATTGTATACCACAAGGGTTTAGCCTTGACGAAAAATGATTGTTGCAGCGGCTTTAAGGCATCTGTTTATTACAAAGATATTGTAAACTGTGAATTTGTAATAATTAAAACGATCACAAACAAATCAACACATTATTCTCTATTAAACAATCATCAGAAAATGTCATTCAAATATTAAAAACAATGAACTCAAACACCGTAATTTTTGAGTCAAATTACTATGTTTAAAAAATAATTCAGTGTCTCATTCAATGTGAACTCCCAAGTTTTTTTTCATATAAATTAGCATGTCGCATAATAACATGGCTGCGCTTATCCTTTTTACATTTTAGAGTAAACTGTATGCGTTCGTAAAGACATAATTATTTTTGTCTCAGAACTAGACTTACCTGTTAGATGTGGATTACAAAAACAATTATGATTTGAGATACCTCATACTTGAAAATATGCCGTCATATCATTTGACAAATAAAACTGGCTAAATCAAATAAAAACCAATCAATTTTGAGTCGTGAAACTGAAAAACTGTTATATCAGGTAATGTTTATCCTAACAAGTAAAATTGGAATACCCAAATTGTAACTATAGAGCTTAAATAATCACCTGCCGCAATCGTCATACAGAAGATCAAGGTTTAATATTATTTACCTAACACAAGTATTGTTTATAAATATTTTACCCTTATCAGTCGGTGTGCTAGTAGTGTTTAAAATTTAACACAGAACCACATCTGGAATTGCCGTATTGTGATAAAGTTGATCACTAGTACAAATGCCACTGAGTAAAAACAAACTTAACTACGGTTTTGAACACATATATCTGCTTTTTCTGATAAACCAGTTTCTATTCAGTCATAAACATCAAGTATTAAAATATACACAGAAATTCTGTTTCTGAATATTTTACTTACTAAGTTATTTTGCTTAGTATTCCTAAATGATTTTCGTACGAAATTTGAACCGTAAGCCAAATCTATAATTCCAGAATTTATAATGTTACAATCGATACGTAAATGCTGTACGTTGAAAACAACTTATCTACGGTTTGGACAATCGAATGACATGCCAGCGTTTTAAATTAGGCTACGTTCGTTCCAAATAAACTTTAATATATAGCCGCTTATTTCATTGCAAGTACCAAAATAGCAATAGTTTACAACATGAAGAGATTAATATTTATTTAACAATATCTACACAACGTAGCAGCAGTACAAGTTCATTAGAACCAGCTAGCGTGATTTAAGATTTTGGTTTATGCAGAAAAATCCGCACAACACTAAAAAATGACCTAAATCAAGATGTCGCAGCTAAAGCTAAATCCTGAATACTGCCAAACATAACCCGTATTTGGCAACATTGTGCTACAAACTAAAACCAGACTTGTAAGCCTAAGATATGAGCCGAGCATCGCGTTCGTCGAAAAAGCCTAGCCGGGCACGGCTCATAAAGAGCCGAGTGATAGCCTACGGTCCGTTTATAAGAGCTTGGATGAGCTGAGGAAGATATGGTGTTTACAAGAGCTTGGATGAGCTGAGGAAGATATGGTTCAGGAAAAGTTAGTCTAGCCAGAGCTTTAAAATCTGGCTCTTTGTCACATCTATCTGGAACTGATACTCTGTAGACGATTTGACAAAATTTGGTTGAAAAAGAACAGTTTTTCTGACAAAAAGAAAATGTAATTCAATATTTTGAGAATACACTATGATCTGTTAGGGACAGAATTATACTGATTCCGTTTGTAAAGTAGATATTATAACAATGGTAGCCAGATATGGTCATGCATTGAAATGGAACTTTATTGAATTAGACATAAGGGAAAAGCAGCTATAATGGTACTCGATGAACACGGTAAATTGAAAAGCTAATTTAGCAGGTTTTAGAGAAGTTCTACCGGATAATGTCAATCCGAGCCTTCCGAAGAGCCAAAATAATATCATATTGAGCGAACATTTAAATTATACAAATAAAATCCAGTTGCAAAGCAAAACATTGATTATAATTTGCACAATATCTTTGCGTATTGATAATAAAACAAATGCCAAATGCTAAAATATTTAAGGCACATCACCGTACTTGTAAAGCTTTACCCACTGATATCATACATCATTATTATTACAATAATAACAAAAGTGAAGAGAAATGCAACTCATTTATAATGATAGTAGGCGATATAAATGTTCTTGTATAACCAAAGTGACGTAATCAAAAAATATGCCGTCTTACATAAAATTTGTGTGCTTTCTATTTCAAAAGAAGGATTTTTATTTATAATTCCACCAAGAATCTTTTGAACAAAGTGGGTATGTGGAAATAGTAAATTTTGGCAAGTTTTTTTATAAAAAAATTAAATACCTTTCTATAGGTTAATCATAGATTACTGAGCTACATGATGAATAAAATTAAAAATCATTTGACGTTTAAACATGAGTAATAAATTTTGGTTTTCGCGTGAAAATAATATTAGTAATCACATCGAAATGTACCAACAATATAGCATATCTTATCCGAATTTCATATGTAAAAAGCAGCTTAAAAATAAGAAACAGAAATTTGTTCCTACTGATACGGCGATACTTCAAAATACAACAGACAACTATATTCATAGGACTGCCAAGTTTGCACGATTTAGAAATCGAGATTTAGAATTCGATATTGTGTACAACACAATGCCGTATTTAGCTTCTTCTGCAATAGTATTCCAACGAACAGAATAGTTTGCAAGTCAGTGTCGAACTAAGTACGTTCGAGTCCAAAAAAGAATCAGAGCGCGCGCCGACAATGAAATGTCCGAATTGTTTACATTGCATCAGATCATCGTTTAAGAATTTCTGCAAGTCAACCGTTATTCTTATTTCGGATGTCCGGACTAACACAACACATCAATGTTTTGGTCATACTAGTTTTAGGTTGCATTTTACACCGCGAACGATACACTGCTACACCGTTGTTGCCATACTGCGCTGATTAATCGTTTCGCAATTACTGTTTTGTTGCTGATGGCATTGATTCGTAATATCGACGACATCAGTATCAGACTCACAATTATTGTCTATACAAGTCTTTCCTTGCTCATGATGAGGCAGAGAAGTTTCAAATACAAAATATGGTTCTGATGTTTTGAGATTAATTGGACTTGGGCATAGCTCACTGTCCGTGTCATTCGAGAAATGTTTGGAATCGATCAATTTAGTCCTTCTATTTTGATCACGATTCTCATTGCAGTTGTTGCCCCTATCTAGTGGTAATGACGGATTAGAAGAATTAGTATCAGCATTGTAATCTGCTAATATTCGTTGACTATGACCGTGAGGTTTGTGATGAGCATGCGACTGAAGGTTGCTAGCTCCAGATTCCGTTGACTGGTGGCAGCTATGAATACGTGTAATAAGTTGAGAAGGGATATCAGCTACAGAAGCGCAACACTGACTCGGGTGCGACGACGACGACGCTGGTTCTGAACTGCATTTACTAGTTGCCGCAGTCGCTGTAGTCGCATTAAAATTGGCTACGATGTTTTCGCCATCTTCCACGTCGCTGGTGTCTTTTGAATTGTTTGATTGGAGTTGGTAGCAACTGTACCGCTTGTTGGGGGAAGAGGGGTGGCGATGATTATGGTGATGTCGATGAGTACAACCAATATTCTGAGTCTTATTAGATTTTGAAAATTGTTGCACTGCTAACTCAGACATTGTTTCACGTTGTGATACATGGTCATAATCACTGCTGTGCGAAGACGCTACGTCTGCATTATCATCACTGTCGTCGCACTCGATTGAGAGAATTTTTGTAGACGGGTTAGGGTTTATTGGAGTTGAAGGCGGCGTATGACAGTAAGGTTTAGCTCGGCAAACGACTTTCCGCTCGCTAGATGTTCGATTTTGTGCAGCTACAGCATGTGGATAAGGCTTTCGGGGCTCGGCAGAATAGATATTATGCTCCAGCGGAGGGAATTTAGTTCCGGTACTAGACATCAGCGTTGACTCTGGCAAGTGATGATTTTGCAATGATTCGCTGTGATTCTCCAGCGCCATACGTTCGACACTAATGTTTTGCTTACAGCCTTTGTCGGTATTATCAGAAATGTTTACACTTGCACCACAATTCAGCTCCGCCGCAGTGGGTAACCCTTGCGTTTTGGAATTACCTTGATCGGTTATGTGATATGGTTTCGAACGAAGAGTATTGTCAATCTTTCCAAACGGAGTCGCCATGTTGTTATTCTTTTTAGAGGAAATTGGTGCTGAAACATTGTTACGTGGCAAATTATTGCGAAGGCGTTTGAAATTAAGATCATTTTGTCGAGATGCTTCAAAGTCCAAATTGTTAACCGTATTTGTTTCAGTTGTATCCCTCTTGCAGTGCTTTTCGTCACTTGACGAAAAACCCACTGGATACGACTCCTTAGTCACAACTGTGTTAGGCCCATTCTTTGATATCGGTGAACGTGGAAAACTCGAAATACCACGCTTGTGCCATATCCAGCATAATAGTAGCACAAGAATAAACGTGATAAATACAAATGCAACAGCCGTTACAATTGTGATATGAAATGCAGTATCTTGCCAGGAGTGTTTAGCTGCCGCGGTATTACCACTAGCTGAAGCACCTACCTCGGCAACAACTATGGCATGCTTTTGTTCGTGGGATTCGGATACATGAATCGGATGCAACGGACGCTGATATCGCGACGGCAGAGCTGAGCCCGAGTCAAATATGTCAGAAACACGAGTCGCTGGGGGCGCAACGGTACTCAAAACAAATATATAAGGCGCAAACGAGACTGTTGTTTCACAATAACTATCTCGATGTTCGCAATTTTTGCCCGAATAGCACGGCGGACAATGACATTTGTAATCGTCGACTAGATCCTCACATGACCCGCCATTACGACAGGGAAGACGTTCAGCACATTCGTTGATGTCTATTGAGCAATCTTTGCCCTGAAATATAACACATAGTTCAATTTAACATCAAAATAGAACAATTGAAAATAACAGTCATAAATGAGTGAAGACAATAAAAAACTGCTCTTTTAGCATTGGCAAGCAACATTAACCACATAAAATAATAATTGTAAAAATAGTTGCGGTTTCACTTAAATTTATTGAAATAATAACTGGCATAAAATTTACGCATACAAACTATCGCAGAATTTACCAAATGGTTTTGCAACAATATCACATTTATATTGTTATAGCTTTATAACAATATGTTATTAAGCTAAAATTTGGTGCTAAATAATTCTACTGAAACGTTGTATTTTTCGCAAAAACTTTCTTCTAAGAAAATATGAATGAATACTTCTAACAGGAAAATTATGTTCAGTGTACCTAACATGGAGCTAAGCCAGTATCGAGACAGGAGCGAAAATTGTATACATTTGAGAAAAACACATTCTGCTGGGGCCGAATACAAGTCCTAACTCTTATTTAACTTCATTTTTCGTAACCACAATTTCGTTTAATTTTGTCGATGCAGCATGAAAACTGATATATTGCTGGAACAAAAATTTCAGCCTTATAGTTATAGGTGGTGCAACGCTTTTCATAGTTTCTTAGCTTCTAGCACTGCAATTGTACAAACAGATTATCAGGCGGAGCACAAGTAAACTCCAAATTATATCTATTTCCTTCGTGCGTTCGCGTGGAAGATATAAATTTGTAATTTTTAAATTAAAATGCATAGAAGCTGAAATATATAGTTCTTAATAAATATTTATCAGCTCCATAAAGCTTTCGTTTCAGGAAGGGTGTGACTAAGTTATTTGGTTAAAACTATTAACTCGCAAAGGGACGGGAAACGGAGCGAGTATAGCTACTCTATCCTTCAAAGTCCGCAAATGCATTTTTTTCATTGTATTCAGCTACAAAGAGAACCTATAGAGATATTCCAACGACCTATATTAATCCATATTGAGAAGGTGACAAAATTTCACTATTTTTGGTGCTAATTTTTTCAAATTTTACTCCTGTACTGCCCCGCAAGGTTAATAACCACCAAATCTGCGGTTAAAAATTGAAACCAGCACGATTAACAGGATAAATAAACCTATAATCTTATCGCTCATCCACAACTAGCAAGGAACTTTGTTTACAAAAAATTTGAAAATTCCACTTTTCGGGGCATTTTTTAAACCTTAGCGCACAACTCGAAAATGCCTGCTCTGAGAAAGAAATACTTAAGAACAAAGTTGTAGCGGATGGGGTTTGGCTAGCCATTTCCATAGCGGGAACTCGGTATCCCGAGATATGGGCTCCGAAGCTACCCGTATGACCTGGTTTGAGAAAGACACTTTACCATGTTTTTGCTATTTTGACCTGTAGAAAGGGGTCGGATTTCTTGTCCTTTACTAAAGGGCGCATCGCCATCATTTTTGCTATTGAACAAAAAAAAATTGTCGAAATCCATCTGTCCAGTGATGAGTTATGACTGACACCGATAGACAAAAAATGAGATTTTCACATCTTTCACCCAACCCCTCGCAGTGAAAATTCCACTCGCTGCGTTTCAATAATTTTACGAGTGTGTTAATGACTTTGATAAACTAATAATAAATATTGTCAAATAATAAAGGTACAATAATCCAGTTTCAACTTAAAGAGAGCTCCAAAGGAAAGTGTTCCCACTTTCTGGCAAAATTTTTAAACATGTAGACGAGAAAACTTAAACTATCTTAATAAATATATTACGTCCAAGCAATAAGGCGAAATTGTTCAGCAAAGTGAATACGTTTACCCTGTTTTTAGAACTAGACTTGTCTCGGAGCTATTTATGACACCTGAGATGCTGTACTAATAACATTTGTAGACTATGTAGCCATAATCACAATTTTCCTAGCAAATTACCTTGAATCCTGGTCGACATGAGCAGAAATAGTCGTTGGTTTGATCAATACATGTGCCGCCATTGGCACAAGGTCGCTTGATGCAGTCGTCGAAATTATCCTGGCACAACATACCCGTGAAACCTGGGCTGCAATTGCAACGAAAATCATTGACCTTAAAACAGGGAATGTTAAAATATACAAACTATAAAAAAGGTGAAATATTGAGCTAAGTATTTATCCACAGTACACAGTTATCGAATTGAATATTCGTAAAATTATTTTTATGACTATAACCAGTTAGGTTCGATGGCTGCCGTCCAAACAGGTTAACATAGACAAGTTTGTGGGGCAAAATGTCCCCACAATGTAATAAGTGCGAATTCTATTTCAAACAGAAGTTTTAATGAGGGTTCCGTGTAACCCTCATTTTTTTGGGCGGATCTAAGAAATCCTTTTTCCTGCTCCAGATAGATTAATTTATACTGTTCAATATTAGAATCAGCTCCCACATATTTTTTATATCGAAAACGTCTATACCACTTTGTCAAACTGATGAAAATTATTACGGTAAAATCCCCCTAATTCAAGAAAACATTAGGAAGCAAAATACTACTCAAACTGAGTTGAATTTTTAATTTTATTTTTAGAAAATTGGGCGCTGTCTTCAGTAATCGAGGCCGCGCTATTCTCCGGTTTTTGTGTAAAAAGTTATGTGCTCTTAAAGATCCCGAAATTGGTAATTTGTTTAGTCGTAAGCACATAGGTCTTTTCTAGGCAACACATGCTTTTTATACATCGCTAATATTGTTTATGTAGCAGCCATGAAAACAAATAGTAAGGTCGAGCTTACCAATAATTTTATGCATATATTTATAACTGTTTTAATAGCTTACACTTTCATACAATTATAGATTAAGTACATTTTATATTTAACAATATTTGTATTGATAACTAATCATGCCAATAACAACAAAAAATGAACAAACTGATATAATTACCTTATCCTCACAGGTGCCACCGTTAAGGCAAGCATTTGCTGAGCAGTCGTTCACATTTGTTTCACAACGGTCACCGACAAAACCTATAGGGCACACGCACTGGAATCCATTGAAATCATCCACACATCTTCCACCTGCAAACAAAAACCATGTATATTAGTATTCAAACAATAAAGAAATGTTTTACATAGAAGTCTCGCCAACCAAATTAGAGTTTTGAAATCTTGTCCTCTAATGCGTTAACTACACTAAAGCTAAAAGAAATGTCGCGGATAGAGCATTCTTGGGCTAGTTCATGTGTTATTTGCCTTTCAATAGATTAGAAACTCGTTAGGTACAGTAATTTGAAAAGCCGTCCAATTTTGATCCAAACATAGCGACTTTCAACTTTGCATTGTTGTGGAAACTGACATGGCCGCAGCCTGTTATGATAACTAGCAAAGATTGGAATAAACGTGTTGATGCTGTTGACCAAAGAGATATCAGGAGCCGGATAATGTATTATTGGATATTTGTTGAACATAACACAGTCCTATATCACCGGTATCTTAAACATGGATTATGCTAGGTAATCCCGGGGCACAGGACTATAAATAACTTTTGTTCAGCAACATGTAGCGTGGAACCTTTAGTCTAGCTGTGTCCCTGCATAAATGTGTAATCCGTTTATCAGCATCATTAAAAGATGCCATCAGAGCCACAAGACACTTGCTGGACGAAATTGAGAGACTGTTGACAGTCAATCCTTCACAAATATGTAGTATATTTATGTAAATCTTTTTAATGGACAAAATGTCAATACTTCCCTACGTGGTAATTTACTGGATATTACCCTATGCGTGCGCCAACCATCACATCCCATACTTCTCCTACCGCACCTTTGACGACGGACAGTCGGTAAACACCACATAAACAAATCAAATATTTAGACAATAAGCGAGAGATATTTATTTCCCGGCACATATTGTTGTTAGCAAACAGTTTAGCAAGCAATCAAGCGCTGTTTACATATCCATTAATTGAAACACCATAATGATAAAACAACAATCTGGACTGTTCAATCATAGTATGTATTTTAGCTATCGCTGCGCTGCTTGCCCATACAAGTAAAATTATATTACTTTTCATAATGATCAACCAATGGATCATGTTTACCATATACATAAGAACTAAGCTTATTGACACTAAAATGACGCCGACCATTTATGATCAGCTAGCTACTCAACAAACCAGAAGAGCATTAAGCCGGTATGCCAAGTTGAACAACAATTGAGAGGAATCGGGTGTTCAGACTGGTCTGGTTAACTAGACGACGATGTCGATGTGACAAGTGATCATTGGCAATAAAAACAATAACCTCTCGCGTGTCCACTTAACAATGAGTTTATATAATATGTACATAGTCGTGTCCTATTGATTGACTAAAAGGCACAAAAGCCTGCTTAGCGATCTGATATCATATGTTAATTATAATTGATAAGGTACATGGTACACATGTGCGGCTGTATTACTGAACCCTTCTAGTGTCAATTGCGCATGAATTGGGAGCATTGAATTTCACATAAAATTTAAGAAGTCTGACTAATCTACATTCAGCGGATAACCATTGACCTAAAGCACAGGCATCTGAAAGAACAATTAGCTTAATCTGTGCTTTATTTTTCATCGCTAGAAAATTTTACACATTTTCCAATCCGTCAAGCACAATTTTTTGCGAAACACAGACTGTTAGAGATTGATTGTAGACGCTGGCTACGAACGAAAACAATAGGCGCAAATATACTACGTTACCGATAGCAGATTCGAAACGTAACTAAGAGCTGATAACATTCACCCACTCGTACATTTCAACATTAAACTGTGGATACCCAATTATTCAACTATCTCTGTTTAATATCTTTCAACGTCCTGGACATCACAGCCGGAGCGTTGAAGAATTTGAAATTACTCCTATTGAATCTTTAATTAAAAGCGTATTATAAATAGTGTTTGCGCCGAATCAATAGAATGTGATGAAAAATTTGATACGTATAATGGATCCGATTTCAATGTCTAAGGTTAGGCCAAAATGAACTAAATTTTTGATAATACAATCTCAGTTTCGATGAATTTTGAATGAATACTTACTCAAATAGTTACTATATATATGTATATATGTTGATAATTTTGACATTTTCGAATATTTTTCTCATCAAGTTATTGACGAATACGGACAAATAATGTACTCATTGAAGCATTTTCTTTCCACGTCAAGGTTCATCCGGCTCAGCAGTGTTATTATAAACTGACTAGTCCACAACGGAATGAATATATCTATTTCGCTTGGGGATCCTATTATAGTTGTACTCAACAGCATAAATAATCGGCTAAATTATCTACTAACAATACAGTTTATTGTATCTGCTTTGAAACGTGACAAAAATTCAAAATGTTATTCAAATTGAAATTGAATTAGTTTTCAACAATTATTGGAAGCGGTGTTGCAGCTCATGACTTTCTTTATACCATATTGCTATAATAATCCAAATCTGATGATTGTTGTTGTTGTTATTCAATTAACAGAAACTTAAATTAAACGCACTTAGCTGTAGTTTATATAATTTTGGACTAAAATAAGTTTCCAACAGCTATTTGCAATCGGCTGCCAATATTTTTTCGTATCACATCTTTCAAATCATAACAATTCCAGTTTGATAAGTCAATGTATAGGTTGTAACGCCACAGGTAAAAACGTTATATAGTATCATAGTGTATTTTATATATATAATATCTGTTAAGAAATAAATCCGACATCCTACCATTCATACAAGGATTCGGCAAACATTCGTCACTTTCAATGTCACAATTCTTGCCTTCCCATCCAGGTGGACAAAGGCACGTATATCCAGGCCCACCGTCTGAATTTCCGGTATCAACACACGTGGCAGCATTTTCGCACGGCGTCTCTGCACAACTTTTTGCTGACGTTTGACAATGACGACCACTGTAGCCTTCAAGGCATGTACATGTGTAATTTGAACCAGTCTCCTATAAATATATAGTAATAAACAGAACATAAAACAAAAATAAAGTACATTGTTTGATGGATCGAGGCTACGAAAAGTAAATGAATATCTAAATATATATCATACAAACTCATGTGAAAACCTATAATGTGCATCGTACACAACAAATTATAAAAATTTCGGAAGATTGTAATAAACATATACCAAACGTAAACAACTTGAACTGTGGAAACATGTTAACCACCGTAAGGTTATATAGCTCCAAGCAAAATCACAATTTATTAGGCAACTAGAGTGTTTTACTTACAACAAACAACAATAATGTTGGTTTACTAAAGCAACATGTATCTGGAAAATCAGCGTAGCGAGGATAGCAGAGTTCACTTATACCTAATATTTATGTACTATAAAATAAATTATTTTTTTGGTATATGGACCCTATATTTTACATGCTATTGTTAACTCTTGTACAAGTCTTTTTATTTAATTGGGTAGTGTTATGCTTGCTTGGCACCAACTTTATTCCGTACAACTAGAATAGACTTGTTTACAGTATATTCAGGACACGTTAATATCCCCAAAAGATTATACTAAACAATTACGATCACACAACTTACCCCGCATACGGCACCATTCAGGCAAGGATTTTGCGAACAATCCTCGATTTTTGTTTCGCAGGTTACTCCAGTGTAACCAGGTAGGCACTGGCACGAATACCATCCTGCGCCGGTATTCGTGCAAGTTGCCCCGTTCTTGCAGGGCTTGTGGTGAGTGCAGTAGTTGAGGTCTGAAACAAAAGAAAATAGTATATATAGCTTTGTAGTAACATGGTAGTAAAGTTATCATGCACGTGGCTATAACATCACTAATACCTTTGTTTAATATGTAATGCGGTACTACTGTTATAGCACAAAATTATAAGCTCTAATTTCAGCGATTTTAACGGTTTGTAAAAAGAACTATCCAGAAATGTACGACCACCGCATTTCAGTTAATAAATGAAGCCAATTAAAATAACAATCCAGGTAAAGCAAGAATCGGTAATCAGGATATCATTATATAACATTGTTAAAATGAAGTAATCGAGCACTTTACATTTCAGTGGACTTGTTAGAAAAAATAAGTCAAAGTATTTCAATAGTGGGTTCGTCTATGCTTTGGTTTTAAACACTCCATAGCAGCTTTGTGTCAGTGAGTTAGAAATTGATTTCCAAATTTGTGAATACCTAACGGCAAGACGCATATGTTCTGGATTTACTCCAAACCACATAGAATAAAATTTATTTTTTCAAATAATGAAAATTACAACGTATTTAGACACCTATTTTATTTTTCCGACGATGTCATTATTATACAAATAGTAGGTAAATAGTTACAAATAGCTACGTGATATGCTGACGTCTATACGTAAAAATGAGTTAACAGTATGTTGTTGTTATTATTGGCAACATATTTTGACAATAAATACAAGATCAGAGATTGCCTCCAACAGTAATACGGAACAATTGCATTACTCGTTACATAAGTTATTCTTTCTTACGACTATAGCAATTGATCCTAGTTATATTAAAACCACCACCCTTGCATTTGAAAAGAATTACTGCCACTTCGTATCATGAAATTGTAGAAACGCCAAGTCAGACGAAACTGTTTTAGGCATAAAGCAATTACGATTTACATGCGCTAGAAAGGACGAGCCAAACTATTGACGTTCTGTATCAGTGTGAAACCAAAACGTCTACGTCCGTAAACTGACAACTTCAAGGCAGCCGAATTACATTTTAGTATTCTATCACTACACGCAGCATAATGATGGTTACCTTGATTACAGAACAGTCCACCCCAGCCATCGTGACAATTGCACGTAAACACCTCATCACAGTCGCCATGTTCACACCCGGGATATCGTTGACATTGATCGCACAATTCACCGATGTATCCGATTTTGCACGTACATTCACCTGGTTTCAAACATGTCCCATGTAAGCAGCCTGGTTTGCAGATCGCTGAAAAGTAAACGTAAAAATTAAGATATGGTGTACAGCAATGTAGCTGCGTCTGAACGAGCAGCTATGTGCTATACCATCAAAACGGTTATCAATGTCCATCTTAATTAATTGGTAGCAAAAACATTAAATATTTGAAAACTAACAAACAACTTTCTGCCTTGATTATATATTGATATGGTAGACACCCAAATTTTTTGATAAGAAAATTCTGTATTACAAAGGATTAAAAAAATAAAAATAATTGTTTTCTGTATAATCTCCAGAGCGACCTGCTGTATGGTTAACACACATTCAGCTGGCCTATTTTTAACTACTTTACTGTCCGGAAACTTTACACAGGACGAGCTCCAAGCGTTCAGTGTTAAAACAAAGCAGTGATAACATATCAGTCAATCATACAGTTTATGAGGAAATTGTATCAATATGACAGAGAACACACTAACTACAGTTGCTGTTGATTTTAGTCTGTACCTATGATCCCAAAATTTGTCGACGACTTACCAATCCTCCATTGGAAGTAACAAGTAAACAGTGTTACATCATACGTTAAGACAAGATATAAAAAAATCCTGATAGATAACTTAGAATATATAGCATTTTTTATATCCTTAATAAAGTTGAAACAGACAAGGAGCAGAATTTTCACTTAAATCTGAGTTCTTGTTTCATAATTCGTTTACCTCTTGCAGTGCTAGTAGTATTATATATTCGAAAACATCGAAGAGCACCGCAATCTATTTCCTAGCACTAATATATACTTGTCGCCTCTTTAGTTTGCATATAACATTTGTAGAATGTCAGGAAGCCATTGTACAATGTATGCTATCGTTTCATACGGTTTAGTTTAATTTAAAACGTTAGTAACCTTAGTAAAGCGTCATCTGTTATCCGATATGAGTTTCAATCTAACTATTATATATCCATCTCCACGCTCAGCATGTACTTATTGATACTGCAACAAGTTGCGTAAATGTTTAATTGTCCATTTTATCTGTTATACGTAGTATCATTTTATGATTTAGTTAGACACGCCTTTAAAACAATTATATATCATAATACAGCTGTCATACGAAACTATCATGGGTTAATTTAACGTTTGAATCTCTAAAATTTTGTATGCAATGCAAATAAAAACAGATGGAAATTCGAGCCTAAAAGTAATATTCACTCAGTGTGTACTGCCTACACATTTTACCATAATTTCATATAATATCAGCGTCAGTTTAACAGAATTATATATTTTGAAAATGAATGGATTTCAACTCGCGAAATGTGTTTGTCCATTTGTTGATTTTTTGAATCCGATGAATGCGTAATCAATGAAGACAGATGGTTTGCGATCAGTCATGCTGAGCTTGACGAAGTCATTTAACACAACTTCATACGTTAAGCTGTGATCGACAAAGAATAAGTTTACCTATGCGTAAAATTTAAACGACATATAACCGTAAAACTATCTTCGAAATTTTCTAAAAATTGTTACCCTAATCAAATCTCTGAATGTAGGATTCAGTGCATAGCTATACTGTACGATAAAGCTGGCCTAATCGGCAATAAACCACACCTAGTGCTGCTGTAAAAACAGAGGAGCGACTACTGACAAACCATGTATATCACAAGCAACAAACTACTTGTAACAGACCACCGTGACCCTATCAAGCTAAGCCAAAGACAAAAGTTTAGAACTAACTAAGATCAGACAGCAGTAATAAAATATTTTGCGTATGGGAACTCGTTCTCTATACAATAACCGAAATTTTCCGATTGGAAAATTTGTATTGTTTATGCTATAGCGAACTAGCTTTTGATTTAGCCTGGCAAAACTATGAAATATATTCAGCAGTATATATAATGAATCTTTAAAATTTAGACAGTCTATAAATGAATATTTATGCAATTTTCATTGCATTTTAATTTGTTATTTCGACACAAGATGATTGACCGATCACCACTGCAGTGCTACAAAATTTTAAAGATGCTCGACATTTAGACACATAATTTAATTCCTGAATATAAAATCAACTGGCAGATTTCAAAATTACTATTAAGTGGACACTTTTTCCGAGACAAATAATAAAGTACCAACTGTTGCTTATTGTTGAGTACTACGATCATATTGTGCAGAGATTGGCCAATATGAACGAAACAAATGCATAAAGCAAGTGAGATATGCGTATTTGCACATGCGTACGGGCATATTTACATATGCCCCAGTAGTTACATATGTATATATAATACAGTGGGTTGTTATATTTTCATATAGCATAGAACACTACATAAATCACCATGTTTTTATCACAGTGCATTTCATTAAATACAATGCCAGTCTAAAGCCCATTTTTTTAAGTTTCGGGGAAGAACTTTTTGATGTAGGATAGTCCATGAAAATATGCAGCTAACAAGATTAAGCTGCGCGCTCAAATCAAATTTAAAAAAATTAGTTGTAGAAAATGTACGCGAAATTTAACCTGTTTACTCCCATAAGGAAAATATTACAATAAATCTATCATTGCGTGATATACACATATGTACTATAGATTTCATATTGATTCTATATTACAAAACAAAACTATGGTTTTTAGGACAAACTTAATTCCTTCTAATCATTTCACTGACTATAAGCTAAACAATTTTAGATCCATTTTATTGGCATTTTGGAATGAATAAACTCACAGGCTCACATGATTTTGTTTAAATAGAAAGCGTAAGATTGCAAAACGAATTATTGATAAAAAATTATTTGTGGCTTGATGGGTTACTGGGTTGTTCAGCGTCGTCACATTGGATAACCTGTAACCAATCAAGCCACACAACTAGTTTTGTGACTTGATGGGTTACTGGGTTGTTCAGCATCGTCACATTGGATTACCTGTAACCCAACAGCTCGTTAATCATTCAACGAATATGCTGGCAGGCTCGTTCAACCCCGCCCTTAACATGTGTGCCTATTCAGCAGGCTGGACGTGTTTTTGGTTTGCGGGCACAAGCACAGCGGGCATCCCGGTAATTAAAATATAACGAAAAACAAATAGTAGGGAGTAGGCTTGGTACGAGTGGCACCGTGCTCGACCGAGCGTACAAGATCCACCTATGGAGCCAGCCGGTTTAGCGTTAAAAGGGTATAATAGCGCACCAATTTTACAGTCTGTGTGTCATTCGATGGACGATATTCAAATTATAAAAATGATGCTATTAATCTAACGATTTTACCGTAGCATAAAATTTTGATGCAGCAATACTTTATGTAATTATATGTATTTACAAATTAGTGCTGTGATAATAGTGGCAACACAAAGAATTTTAGCTGCTCTCTGTTTCGGTCAGTTTTGTTCCCTCGCATTTATTAATTTCAAATGCTAACCACATAAAACAGCATGGTGTATCTTTGCAATTTAATTTTTGGCTAGCAAGCAAAGTAGGCCGACAGCAAAACTGATAGAATATGTAATTAAAGATTAAAAGTACTAAGCGGTGGTGATACAAGAATAATATTAAAACACCGCCATGATATGTCGTGTATTCTCTTTTTTGGTTTGTCATTGCCTTATAGGTTAAGATAATGCGAACAAGAAGCAGCAGACAACAACAGGAGTCAAGCAAATGATGCCAATCACTAAGAAATCATATTTGATATATATACGACAATGTCGCTGAGTGTATAATATATAAATTCAGTTCAAAGAATGGCACATATATATTATAATAGCAACAATAGCAAATAGTTAAAATGAATGAACATTGGCTGAGGATGATAGCGAGCGACAGATGGATCCACATTTTGGGGTTGCTAGATAATTGAGAACAATTGCATTGTAAGTATAAAACACTACACACTAACCAGCCAAAGCAACAGTTACTTATATGCATACAACGTTGAGCAAAATCGCAGCATTCGTACAATTTTGTATAAAATTTTATCGTCATAAAGAGGACGATAATACTGTACTATTTATAAATATGATGTAGTGCTTGCTATACTTTGTTATTGTACATAATTGTTGGGTTCCGATTGCAACTGGCGTATCTACAATAAGCAGATTGTTGTGGTGTTCAATAAATATGGGCGTGTAAGGTGTGTAGTTTTGGAGACAATATAATTCTTTTCATGAAACAATACACGTACATGGCAGGTGATATTAAGGTCATCATGACTAAAACTTGTGTCAAATAACGAATTATGGTATATCAACGGTTTCTGATGTTGGATTAAGCTTTAAATGCTTACGATTACAACGCATAACTAAAACTGATATGGAATATTCCGGATATATACGTTCAGAGTGCGAAATTGAAGCAGAAGTTAGAGGTGGTTGTGAAACTATAATATTGGCATCACAAAAAGGCACCTTAGAGGGAACATCGTAACAATGACAATGGTTCAATATTCCGCAGGCAAATATAGCTGAAAATGCACTGCTATAAGCTATGGGTTTTCAATCGTATGTGAAAGTTTTATTGCAATCATCAAAGATGTGTGCCACAATATCAAATCAAACCACAAACGAGTAATACATGATTTCTAACAAATATGAATGTCGCGCGTGAAGAAATACAGCAAATTTGTTAAAGTATGAAAATAAATTATTTTGATTACGATAACTGCTGAGAGAAAGTAAACTTCGTATGTGGTAGCAGCCGCAACGTGATGTAGGTCTAGAATCTCAGTCTCGGTATTTAAGATTACAACGAAACCGATGCAATTAGAGAGATGCATAAATACGGATAAGGCATAAGATGTCGTTTGCTAAAAGACTGAATGACATACGTATAGCCAAAATCATGTAGTATATATGTTATGTATGCGCGATCTTCACCTCTTAACCTTGGTTGAAAGCTTTGGGTTACCTTTGACTAGAAAGCTCTCAGTACCAGTCGCCTCAGTAGCAACGGCAGATGTGTCTCCATTTTTCAATCTTGCATCTAATTCATATAAAAATACGGAATAGGAAGACCCTGCAGACGTTTAACGATTAGCCGGTAAAACAATACTTTAGTTTCTCATATCATTAATGCTGAAAGACATAATTTTATTATCAAAATTGTAATGGTGTATCGACATAAAATGCTGAATTTCAGCAATCCAAAGCAAAGCATGTCACGCTCACTAGGGTTGATATTTACGGCGTTAGGGCAGAAAATGGCATTGATGAACTCGGAAACACGTATCAAAGCCATCCAAATTGAAATAAGACCTACTCCCAGAGTCCTATATAATATAGTCGCATCAACTTGAGTTAGATAAGCCAATAATATATATTATTTACGAATATGTAAGTTGTAGGATGTTACAGCAATCAAAACTTACGATCAGTGCATTTGCTTCCTTGCCATCCAGGTAAGCAAATACGATGCCCATTGTCGTCACATGTATAATGACCGTAGTCGTTATCTTTCGGATGACATGCTCGCATGCACTGCTCGCCAAAATAGTTCGATTCACAAATGATGCGGTATTTAAGTGTAAGTGAGCTGTTGTTGGTTTTGTTATCACCAGCACCACCACTGGCTCCGGCATTGTTGCTGCTGCTGCTGGAGGACGGTGATGAAAGCTCGTTTTGGTTTTCAGAAGCACTTTCCGACTTTTTTTGCGTTGATGATGCATACGTTTCAAAAACCCAGCCATCGGCAGTGGTTAACGTTTTCGCTTCGGCGAGACGAAGCAAGAGTTGTTTTGAGTTTAATTCTAAAACAACATATTCTATTGACATTAAATAGCAAACGCATAGTCAACATGCTATTATAACAGCAAGTAGTCCACGTCTACATCTGGTATATATATTTTGTGGGAATATTTATTGCGTATCATAAGCTGAAGACAACGGAATGGACATTTCACCAATATGCTGATATCAAATATGTTCTGTCATTTATTTTTAGAAAGCAAAAGTTATCAACCCGAGTGTAGCGATATTGCACTATACGCATGACTTACAGCTATTGAAATATGTTGCTCAGAATGAACTATATACTATTTCCGAACTAGTGATTTCAAATTCGTGCGTTGTGTAACCATTTAAAAATGACACAGTCAAAACTTTAACAGATAAACACTTTAGTTCTAGCGCAACCGAATTAGTATGTTCATAGATGAAAAATTTTAATGAACAATTACTTATGCTAGCTGTTTGCAAAGTACTGTTGCGCTCAGCACAGAATATATATTTGAGTTGAAAAGGTAGCCCTATACGAAAGTATGCTATACGCAAGGTCGGATTAACAATGGCGCCCTTGAGGGCAATTGCCCTCAAGGGTCATACAAAAATTTCGGGCCATTTTGGCCTACCTTTCTTTGCTAGTGTGTTTACCCAAATTGTTTGAAAGTAATTTGAAGATCTGGCCATGAAATAGAGTGGATTACGACGCGTTCTCCCATTTCGAGTCTTTTGTTCCTTACTTTTAGCGTTACTATCTATCGCGAAGGATGTCGTAACTAATCTTGATATATGCCTTGTTTGGCCGACCCACTTTTGCTGGGATGCCCCCGGGCCTTTAACTGCTTAACCCGAGCCTAGCTATACGTACCTATATATGACGGGATCGTTATTGTTAATCACGCGAAACAGGTAGCTAAGGGTATGTATGATACCGTAACCAAAAAATGCGGTAAATAGGGCATGTTGAAGACACTCAATAATTGATTTACAGTCAGGTGTTAGCCCGACTGTCTATACAGTGTGGTCACACTACAAGGGGACAAAAGCTCCAAACAGTGGAGGCATTATAATCCGAACGCCACATACTTACTCATAATCGCAGACAATATGTGGATATCTGCAACATGATTTAACATAAAATTCGTTTCATGGACCTTTATCACATAACAGAACTGCAGAATTTAGTGTATTAATTTGAGTAAAAAGCGGTGAACTGAAATTACAAAGCAGCATGCGCAGAGTTTGTAAAAATTGGTTCCTACGTTCACATAGTTGAATCAATGGTCTAGCAAACATGTTTTACCGACAAACAAAATTGCAAACGACGCTTGCAAATAAACGGTCGTTAACGGTTTCGTAAGTGAGGTTTTTTGAGAAAACTTTCCATTTTCAGTCATGTATTCATCGATATAAATATACACGGTAAGTACAAATTAATATTGTTTTTATTGCCTACAAAATTTTATATGTATGTTGCATTAAAAAGAAACTTTAAACACAATATCGTTGTTATGATTATAACTGTTTCCGATTTTTGTAATATTTTCCCACACGCCAGTTCCAAGCGGACCGGCTATACCGTATTTCCATATATTTGTAGATTATTATAGCAATAGATTATTATATATGTCGTTGGTGTTTGAAATACTTGTTGTTAACACCTTTAGGTGTCCTCGAACAAACGAACAAAAGCACATCACATACATGTAATTTAATCAAAAGTCATATACTAGCCATTATAGCGCTTTAGTGCCGCTATATTGTTTGGAAAATATGTACTGGAAAGTTATATACTAATTTCGTTACATATTCTTCAAATTCAATTAATTGTTGTTATTAGCAAAATGCATTATTGGGCATAAGTCTAATATCGGGGCCCAAGAAATGAAAAAAATTTTTTGCTCCGATTTGCCTAAAATTTTGCATACGGGGGTTTTCCAGTATGGGGAATTCATTTTTGACACTTTTAGCGAAAAAAAATTTTTTGACCAAAAAAATTTTTTTTGACCCAAAAAATTTTTAAAAAAATTTTTTTTGCCGAAATCACCCAAAACCATTTTTTCGATGCCAACAGAAAAATCAACATATTCAACTTACTTTTTGGATTTGATGCAGTGCAGCTTGGTGAGCGCAACTAAGCAGCATCTCTTAATTTCGTCGAGAGTCTTTATTTTTTCTCACGCTTGCTATCTGGCTTTGTAATTGTTGCCTCGTCTTCTCACATTTCGTTTACTTTTTCTCACGCTTCTCACATTTCGTTTACTTTTCTCACGCTAGCTAATTTTGTAACACTTTCATCGTTTACCGCCTGCTTAGTTTTTGTTTGATCCCGAATGCTTTTTGGAAATGGATGTTTTTGAGATAACAGAACAGCTAAGGGACGAACGAGCTGCCGTTGCATTTTTGCAGCGGCATAACATCAACACACTGAGTAGAGTGTCCGGTTTGTGCACGTGAAATGACCATGACACGGGATGCCTGTGTGGCTGGTTTCAAGTGGCGTTGCCCCCAAAAGCATGCCAAGCAAAGTATTTTGACCAACAGTTACTTCGCAACCACCAGATTGGGGCGGAAACTCCGCCAAGCAAAGATTTGCTCTGAGTCCCAAGCCAGCAAAAGGAGGAGGGACGCCCGAATTCCAGCTCTATGTTCGCAAAGTGTATTATGAAGAAGGACTCTCGACGAAATTTAAGAGATGCTGCTTAGTTGCGCTCACCAAGCTGCACTGCATCAAATCCAAAAAGTAAGTTGAATATGTTGATTTTTCTGTTGGCATCAAAAAATGGTTTTGGGTGAATTTCGGCAAAAAAAATTTTTTTCAAAATTTTTTGGGTCAAAAAAAATTTTTTTGGTCAAAAAATTTTTTTTCGCTAAAAGTGTCAAAAATGAATTCCCCATACTGGAAAACCCCCGTATGCAAAATTTTAGGCAAATCGGAGCAAAAAATTTTTTTCATTTCTTGGGCCCCGATATTAGACTTATGCCGCATTATTGATATGTTTGCACCGTGGAAAGTACACAGAGACAAACTATCTTTTGCTATTAAAGTATCGAGATACAAAATGATGTTTCACAGGTGTTCTATTGTTCTTTTTCACATCATCTTTCCTGTGTTATTTTTATAGCAACTTTTCGTACTTTCGACTTCTAGCTTCTAACACCATACGCCCAAGTTGGTTTCAGAATTCAGAATTGGAACTAGCTGTGGCAACGAATTTTGCCATAAGAAATACCACGCATGTCTGCTCTGTGGGCGCCTGCGTTATAATTTTCAAAATGCATATTATGTGTTAGTAGTTTTGATTCGACATCTGTTGCTAAAAGCAGATTTCTCAAAACATCTAAACTGCGGCGGAAACGTTTAAGACAGCCCTCAAGTGTACGGTTTCACCTCCAGATAACTCAAGCTTTATTAACCACTTATATAAACGTAAATATTTCTGTTTCATACAAAGTAAGTATTGTGTTGCAAACAAATGACAGAATGATTATCAGTGCGCCTTTCCCTAAATATTGGGCTCGACCTCACTGCGATGGTCTTGACGTGTGATACAACACATGTTTCATTGATTCTTTTCCTATTAGTATGTGTTAATTTAAAAAAAAAATTCTGTATGTTTGTTTGTTATTATGTACATATATTTATAAATGAATATCATAACATTCAAATTTAAGTTACGCAATTTTAATTAATGAGCGAAATATTCATTTTCGTTAACTAATTTTACAAATCACTACAACTTCGGTAAACTTGAAAAAGAACATTAAAAAGTGTCTTAACACTAATGTTTATAATTTCGTTTTCGGTAATTAATTCAAGTCTAATACTAATAATTATTAACAGTTAAATAAAATAAACCCAACTGGTGTTATTTAGCAAATAAAACCGTGTCTTACTAAAAGAATTTGCATGAGAACGTCAATTAGTTTCTGTCAAAATTATGTGCACATAGTTTTGTCAGCGAGACCAGGCTTTGTTGTAACAATGAAAAGTTACACCATCTTCAAGTCAAACTCACTTGGATGTTTTGAGACGTTTTAGATTGCTTTTTTAATTTTTAGCTGTGGGAAAGTAACTTTTTCTAATATAAAAACTCAAATGAAAAATAAGGCATGTTCGTTTATCAGATCGAACGACGAACGAAAAAAGACATATTGTAACATATATACATTGAAAATATATTAATTATACTTACTGTTGGTATGCTTTGAAGTTGATGTTGCGGTTGCGCTATGCCAGACTTCAACGATGATTGAAAATGCTCCCTGACAGCAAAATAAATACGATGTACCATAAATCTATTTACTGATGAAACGCGAGAAAGCAGTAAAGTCAGGTTACACCATACATTAAAATAATAGATGGTTAATATATTCATGTTAGAGGTATAACGGTATATCGGTTTAGGGTAATAATAGGTTTAACGTTTTGGTTCGCATCACAGTTGTAGCTCAGTATCGCCTCAGCAGTATAACTGCGTCGACCACTCTAATGTAAAACCGTTACTTCTTGCAATAAATGTGAAGCTATAAAATTGCTTTCAGCGTTGAAAAATTTGCGCATTATACATTTACACTATATTACAGAACGACATTGTTTATTACTGGTCAGGCAAGCTTTATTATACCGAACTATTATGCAATGGCAATAGCCACACTATCAATGAGAAATAAATACCGTATGGAAGATTAGGTTATACAAAATTAGTAAAACGGCATGTGGTAAATCAACAGGTAAGATCAGAAAGAGCAAACAACCACTTACAACAGACCACAATTTGAAACGGTAATGGCACTAACAACATATAACCACTGCACATAAAGATGCATGCAAAATAATTATAGCGTTGGAGTTGAAAGATTATTCTAAAAATCACAGGTTCGCTCAGATGTGGACGCTGCTATGCAACCGATATGGTTTATAATCGGAATCAGGGTCTGCAGAGGTATTTATCCATGAATATCCAAGACACTTGAATTCTACGGCAGTTGCGTTGGGGAAATGCCCATTGGACAAGATCTTATGCAGTTGTCATGAAAATTTGGCATTGCCATAGCTTTATATCGTTTTTGTCGGTCAGTTTACTGACATAGCGAACAACGACTCCTTTATAAATTTCTGTGACAGATTTTGCCTTCGACAAAATTAGATAAAGACTTCAAGTCGAAGCAAACATCTCCATGTTTACAACACTCTAAGTTTATCATCTATCCTTGTCATCATGAGAATTTTGTTAGTTTTTAAAATGTAAAATTAATCTGTTTAAAACATATATCAAATTCAAATATCGTGTGAACATTCTGTTATCAAACTTATGACATTTTAATTATCGTAAACTTATCAATGTTTGAAAACGACACGACAACCGCTGAAACAAACATTATTACGACTGTAATTAGTCAATGTTATGTTTGTTTATATGTTCGTTCGTTCAAATAAGTGTTTACTGGGTGGTCAAACTGTTTCATGAGAACTTGTTCTATATTTAAATTTTAAAGCAGTTAAGAAAGATAAACACAAAACATTTTGAAATTGCCGTTACGTAACCACTTAACACTTAGATAGAATCTTCTGCATAATGTATAATTGCTAAAATTATTCAACTAATACTGAGTATCCAAAGAATATCATGAAGTATAAAAGTTTGAACATATTCCGCGTATGTGTATGGAACAGGAAAGATGTTACCTCTTCCGAATAGCATAAAATATGTCGATTCGGAACTTGGTATATATTCGTTTAAGACGAGTTACATATATATGTCGCAACCAGAATTGGATATATAAAAGCAAGCAAAAACATATATTTATATGTAAGTTATAACTAGAGTGCGCTTATTGTGAAATCGCTAGGAACGTATAAAAAAGCTCGCTATAAAGTCACTTTTGCTATATCCGCCTATATTTAGTATAGGTAACTGGGCCTGGTCAAATGAACATTTCGCTGAAACACGATTTTCACAATAAGCGCAGTCAGTATAACACCATTTTATTGTGTATTTAGATGAATATATTTATTTTTATGTATAAATTGTATTTATATGGGAACTGTCGGTTGTCATATTTCATATACCAGGGACCAGGGGAAGTGCGAGTGCCTTTCCAGAGGTCAATTTACAAGGGGATGCCCTTCGTTTTCCTCCCCCACCTAAAATGTATACATATATACCAGGAAATAACCGGAACCGAAATTTGCCGGAAAAGGAACCGTCCATTTAAACCGGATCCGGAACCGGAACTTGGTCTTCAAAATTTATATATAGTAAAACAGATGAAGGAAGAAATCAAGGTATAGTGGATTTAAAATGCATTAAAAATAACTTTTACATTAAACTTAATGTATTGCGGTGGTAGTATTGCCTTTCTGAAACTTTAAAGAGACTGAGGAAGCTAATAATGTTTATTTATTGATCAAATATATCGAATTTTGGAACACTGTAGAGGTTAGAT
>JASANE010020621.1:0-13907 GCA_030248225.1 Trileptium ribeirensis | reverse complement strand
AACTATAACAAATTAAATGGTTGCTGGTTAAATGCGACCGCGCGAATTTCAAATTAAGTTTGACCCACATCAGAATAGTACTGAAATATATGTTGCACGATCTCATCAATTATTCTAGAAAGATATACAACTGTACCTGATTTGTCGTTCATACTATTATTTCATTCCGGAATTTATATTTAGTAAAACAGCGGCTTTAAATGATATCTGTCTTCTAGTGTTATTGTATAAGCATTTCAAATATAGTTGGTATTTATTGACAAAGGTCGATATCAACGTGATATCTGGGCCCGTATCCTTAATATTATCCTCAAGTAATCTTTACTGAGAGTAATTCTTATCACACCTTTCCCTTCCATTCATTACCCGTACCCTCAACTGTTAGTGCTGAAATACATGTTGCACGATCTCATCAATTATTCGAGAAAGATATACAACTGTACCTGATTTGTCGTTCATACTATTATTTCATTCCGGAATTTATATTTAGTAAAACAGCGGCTTTAAATGATATCTGTCTTCTAGTGTTATTGTATAAGCATTTCAAATATAGTTGGTATTTATTGACAAAGGTCGATATAAACGTGATACTGGGCCCGTATCCTTAATATTATCCTCATGTAATCTCTACTGAGAGTAATTCTTATCACACCTTTCCCTTCCATTCATTACCCGTACCCTCAACTGTTAGTGCTGAAATATATGTTGCCCGATCTCATCAATTATTCGAGAAAGATATACAAATGTGCCTGATTTGCCGTTCATACTATTATTTCGTTCCGGAATTTATATTTGGTAAAACAGCGGCTTTAGATGATATCTGTCTTCTAGTGTTATTGTATAAGCATTTCAAATATAGTTGGTATTTATTGACAAAGGTCGATATCAACGTTATATCTGGGCCCGTATCCTTAATATTATCCTCAAGTAATCTTTACTGAGAGTAATTCTTATCAAACCTTTCTCTTCCTTTACCCGTAACCTCAAACTTTGTATTCATAAATGGAAGTGACGATAAGGTAAAAATTAGCCGGTAGCAATTTTCTTACTCGCGACTAAAAATATTAAGTCGCCCGTAGGCATACTTTGCCCTCCAAAATTTTTCCTGCGACTAATGTATTATTTCTGGAAAAATTTTACCAGTGAGTAATTGTGCAATACCTGCGGGTCATTTTTTATCTGCAGTTAATTTTCCCCTACCTGTACGTAATTTTAAAATCCAAATAACTTGGTTCCACGCGTGAACAATTTCGCCTGCCCGCATGTCATGCTGTCTTGCCTGTGAATAATTTTTCCTAGGTGAGGTCTTACAGCAAAATCTAGCTGAGGTAGGTTGTCCTGCTACATCATTGAAGAAACACCCGAATAGTTTGTTATTGTCTTAGCGCATTAAGATTTTATAACAGATAATAGAACATGTTTTTGAAAGGAGCAATATGCTGTGTAGTTCGTTGTATAGAGCTTACTTATATACCTTTGTCATACTTGTTTACTGCACTGGTGTAGTTGGCACTAGCGACAGTATAAAATTATTTCACAGGGGTATACGGAAAAGAAGAGTATTTCCTCTCGACCCTCCACTCAGATCGAGGCTGAGCAACGCCGGCATCAATTTGTTTCTACCCTGACCGAACCGAACCTGAAGTTTCAACCTCCAAACCGAGGCGACCATGTGTCGAGCCGAACCGACTTTCGTCAAAAAAACTTGAGCCTGTTCGACTCGTTTGGCTCGACGCTGGTCGTAGACAGCAAAATATAAAATTAGATACTTTTTGCCCGTAAAGCAACCGAATGGAGGATCTGCGTTACGCCAAAAACCAACCATATACATCCAAGACAAAGGTACCGATGAATGGATTGAACTTTTCTTCTTTCAATAGTTTCCTTACATTTGGGCACAATACATTGTAGTAAATCTCTATTTTTGTGAAAAAAGGTGATCTATCTAGCACTGATTTCTGTGTATGCAATATTAATACTTCGTGAAGCGCACGATGATATATGAAAAATACCGTGAACATACCCGAGATGATAGTTTGACTTTTTGCTATCCATACAGAGAATAAATACTTAATATATGTATGATACCGGTTCCAAAGCCATTTTCAAAAACACAAGATCATCAATATTTATTACATGTTTCATATAATTTAGTGTAGGCACAACTATAATTGCACTTCACCTGTAGAATTTTTGAGCGTTTGGGAGAACAAAAAGCAAGGTTGAAAGGCCGCCGGGGCTAGCGGATTTGCTGCAAAAGCATGCAATTGCATCAAGGCACTGTCTGGAAACGCTGCAGGAGTTTTCGAGTCGACACGACACTGCAGTAGCTCAGGCAATGATAGGCTCAGATTCGCCGTGTCCATCACTTTACGCTGTACCACCTCAGCATTGTCGCGATAGTTGATACTATCACGTAGGCTGCATCAATATCTGGATGCTATTATGCGAGATAGATGAGTTTGTAGATGTATAATGCCAGCTACACCAATTCGTGGAAGCTGTTGTGAATATTGCACCTGCTTGCAGGTAGTTTCGCGACTGTATCTACTATCAGCGAGGAACTGTTACGTCATCAGCACTCTGGTCCCCTGAAGCATTACAGCTCCAAGAGGGTGTGTAATTGACGCACGTAAATAATCAATTTGAACCCTGCGTTAAACTGATACTGTGCCGTACTATGCTACGACGCAGTTGTATCATAATCAGATATACCTTAATGACATGTAGATTTGCGTTAGATTGTGTGAGGAGAGCATGTATGTCTTGGAATTCGAAGTGTGGATGTTCAATTATAATATCATCTTTCATGACTTTAAATTTATTCCGGTTATGCAAGAATATATCGTTTTTTAATATTTGTGCTGCATAATGCGACCGCCTTGTCTTTCCGAAACTGGTTTTGACACAGCCGCGTACGACGTAAATACAGGCAAACCGCAATGACTGCAATATCACAAAAATAGTGTGTTCGCAATTGCTTTGCAGACCAACATGGTGCCTGTGTTCGAACCCTCCAAGAAACATGGACGATGCTGTCGAAAGCTGAAAATGTTACCATCTGACATTTTATGCGGAGTGTACTTTATAAAACCCCGTCTTAAAAGTTTTTTCCACCTTGGATGACCAGGTTTCCATTATAAGGAATCTTGGACACCATAACCGAATTCCAATATTTTAAGGTTATCGTAGAGTGTAAACCGCACTTTTAATTCAGGATCCGAGTCCATTTGATTTTTGACGGCGATCGGACATTCCCAAAAGTCCAGATAATTGAATTTCGCCCGAAGCCTAGTGATCGACCGCACTCTTATATTTCGTCACACCATAACACCTACCTGCGAGTCAAAAGCTACCACGTAGAAAAAAAATTACCCGCTCGTAGTAAAATTATAAGCAGGAATAGAAAATATACTCACAGGTTAAAAAAGCTACACGCGAGCTAAAAATTACTCGCAGGAAGTGAAATATCATTGCTTCCTAAAGTACACGCGGGCATTAGAAATTACACACAGATAAAATGACGTGCTTGTGGCTAAGCATATCTCGTTTTGGAGTTCTTTACAGTATGAAGAGAAATTAATGTGTGAGAGCAGGAAAATTTTGCTCAAAAGTAGGTCAAAACTTAACTGCCAAAAATTAAGAACTACCCTCATTTAAGAATTCGGGTCCATATATCTATTTAACAGTGCCCTATAGCATAAAGGTAGCAATCAGAGTCGCAATATAACAGACTATAACATGATGCACTATCAATTAGCGAACGTGGTCGTCATGTGATATGTATCAGATTTGTTATACTTCTATGGATTGTACTTGTGTTAGCGATGCATTTCCGAGGAATTTACGATCCAAGCTTACCTGCAATTTCTCGCAAACTAGTGGTTGGCCACAGCCCATCTGCACATAGTTGTTAGCAAGAATTTGGACCGATAAAACCTGGTTCGGACCACACGTTTTACGGTATCTTGTTCCATAGCCAACAGAGGATACCGGTTGCATAATGGCCACAACATAATTTATTAAAAGTATTACACGACTTGCGGATATTTCTGGATCCATGGTACTCGGTAGAAGTAGTTATAAGAAAATATTAAAATTACATAATTATCAAGCACTATAGTACATCTCTAATGTAGCAAATTTTATTGCCAGGTTAATATTTTATCAAACCTGATAAATTTAACCACATTGCGGTAGTTCTTGTTACCATGTAATGTTTGAAAATTAACAATTGAACTTTGATGAACTTTGTACTCATACATACCTCTTTTGCATACACGCTGTAAGCCCGAGGTCCCGGGTAGGATAGCCGCGGTGTCGGGGGATGGACCTTCGGCTTCCCATGGATGTCAGCTCTATCGATGTGGAGGGGGTGCTGCGCATTCAGCGCCTATAAGTACTGCGCTTGCGGAGCCGCCAGTCAGGGGCGTTATGAGGAGGTGGAGCCCTATGCCTGAAGGAATACCCAATGGACCCCTTATGAGCATGTATGCTCTTTTGCCTTCACTTATATTTTTCAGCTACCGCCCGTCTTTGTACATATACAAAATGAGAAAATGCTTAGCTCGGACATCAAATTTATTTCGACTATTCAGGGGTTTCTTTAAAAAGTATCCTTAAGATGGAAACTTGTTCAGCATGTTGGGCTAACTTGGGATCTATAATTATTACCATATTTAAAATGCGCTCAACATCGTAAAGCCTGCAGTCACCTAAGTTTTGTATGCATACATTTCCCTGCTTGGTCGCTTAATAACATTTCTGATATTAATGGGTTATTAGCATAGACGCATATACAGGAGGAGGTGTTGGTGGTCTGAAACGCCAAGATTTCTAATACGGAGATCCACAATACTCTATGTCCCCCAAGATTGTTGGCCATGTATTATCCAAAAGAAGATTTCATAATTAAATTATGATTTTGATATTTTTATTCCAGCAATTTATATTTTAACTGTAATTACAAGATCTTTATTCCTAAAAGTGGTTATAGCCTTAACTAGAGTTGATAGTTAGATGTGAAACCGTATCTTATGAATTTCTTGATACGTGTAATAAGATATCTCTAAGCATAAATTGAAGATGGCAGAGCAGTAGTCATTATACTAAATTTGAAAAAGACAAACTCAAGGTGAGGAGGGCTCCTAAATTTAGTCATAGTGTATCCGTACTATTTGGACACCTTTCAAGATTTTGAACGGAGTTATGCCACTGGCTATTCGACTTTGTAATTCTACAGTCAAGAGTTCCGCCGCTAAATATACCCCGTAATTTAGCATAAGTTATTAAACATCAAAAACATGATAAATTTGCACTGAACGGGTGTTTGTTTGCTAATTATCATTTCCAAAAATAATTACTTTGAAATTTAAACGATTGAAGAAAAACACACCAAATAACAACATAACTTATGCACGGCATTATCAATCATGACTGTCTCCCTGTAGTTGTTATAAAATTTGTCCGTTATATTTAGTGTTATAAATCGCAATCACTAGACGACCAACTCACAAAAGTAAGAACAATTTGGTACAGTCGAGCTAGTCATTATTTTATTCCCAATGTGTCGTTCAGTATTTGGTTTATCCTTGTTACATTAATTCAGCAAAAAGTAGGCCCATATTCTAATGAAATTTGACACACTTAAGGTATTGCTTTTCGTATATCAACTCATGCAGCATTAACTGGTAATACACCCTTCAATCTTATTTATAATGTTTCTATCAACGACTTTATAGTGTTATTTCATAAATAAGAATGCACGATGATACGGCTGATATGTAGCCTCAGTAAGTCATTATTCCCACAGGGAGCCATTCCAAAATAAAGAATATTTGCAACCATTACATCAGCACATTTTAGCTTTAACATTTCCTATATTTCTAAATTTACCTAAGATATTTTACAATTGCTTATATCTTTTTTGTGAGCCGAGTGAGCCATCATAGATAACTCGTATATATTATGGCAGATATGCTTTAGAATATGATTATAAATATGGTACACATATCACCTTAGTTCCTACTGTTCGGGGTACGACATTTCTGGTTTCATATTTCTACAAATACATCTATATCTTTAACTCATGCCAGATACCCATACTTCAACTCCAGAGTATTCCAAAACCCATAAATTAAACTAATTTGGAACGCTACTATGTAATATCTGAGTTACTATATTAAACTTGTCAATTTATGCTCAAATTTTTTTAGCATCACATTATTATTAACACATGCCTTGAATGCCTTGTCTTGACACACTGTTTCAACTACAATATGAATAAACGGTAGGCGATACCGAAGTACTTTTATATTGCTGCTGATGGATTCATTATTATTTAATATAGTAGGTCATTATAATGAAGAATATTTTTCCTAAACTCAATCTTAAAAAGACTCACATGTTCTTCTATTTTGAAGGCACAAATAAAACCTTATCTAGAAATCATTAGTACAATACGACAAATACAACTCCAAGTAAGGTACATGGCAGGTAGGTACAAGTAGGACGTAGGTACACCGTAGGTACAAGTATGACGTACAAAATTAGAAATGAAGAGATAATTTCTGAATTTAGTGGTTCATAAACCGGACAACGGTGTAAATTTAGTGGTCCATGAACCTGCGTGGGTTATAGGTCATTTGTTCCAGAATATTGGCAGTGAGTAAACTTGGTAGTCCATGAGCTTGGGTGGGGTAGTCATGTTTATGACCTACAAGCCTGCAAGGAGTAAGGGCGCCAACAACCGAGACGTTCCAACGAAAGCAAGAAATTGCTAAAGAGTGTCATACTCTTTCGCAGAGACCACCAACTTCGAGTCTTGGTCATATGCATTTCAAGCAAGATTATACTCATACATACTTATAGTGGGAAAGTATGGATCATCCCCTGATGCTCGGACACCGTCTCACCCACCCCTGGTCGTCGCCGCTTCCCTCCCATGGAGGTAGAATAGCCTTTCCCCTGAGGTTCCACCCTCGTGCCCAACGCACGTGTAAAATTTTGGCAAAAATTGGAGGAAATTTTCAAAAATCGTGAGGAACTTGGGGAAACTGGCAAGAAGTGCGAAAAATTGTCGAAGCGTTATTCTCCCGCCGACTGGCTTATCCCCGTGTGAATGTTGAAGGCTTCCCTGCTCAGAGCACCAGCAATATTCCCGTGAGACTTCGAATTTCGGGCAAATATGACTTTAATGCACAGTTTGACACAAAGGGAAAACAATGTACAGACGTAATTGTAAAGTATATATAAAATATATTTTTGCGTATTTAATATATTAATACTTAATATATCACGTAACTATAATGTATATGAATCTATATTAAATATGTAGCTGTGTTAAAATAAGCACGGTCAAGTAGGTGTGTAATGTGTGTATTAGATGTAAGAACGAGCCAAAATTTTAGGCTCGGTTAGGCTCGTCTAGCCTGCAGCATTTGGGGCTCGGCTCGTTGCAGGTTTTGAAGGTAAGCTCGCCTCGGCTCGACGGTCTGCAACCCAGGCTCGGCTCAACTCTTCTCTATAGCCGATTGTCACCTCTAGTAGATAGTTCCAGCATAGAATATTTGTGGGGTGAGGGGGTAAGTCAGGGGCATCATAAGTTTTTACCATGTAACTGAGGGAGAAAATTGACTTAAATACTATAAGCCA
The DNA here is from genome assembly GCA_030248225.1 of Trileptium ribeirensis. NCBI lineage: Eukaryota > Metazoa > Nematoda > Enoplea > Enoplida > Thoracostomopsidae > Trileptium > Trileptium ribeirensis. The sequence continues at coordinate 6,254 of JASANE010020621.1, read as the reverse complement.
AAAGTAAGTTTAAATGAGCCCACACTAAACTTAGGCCTAATACTAGGCTTAGACTTAGACTTGGGATTATACAGAGGTTCAAGTTGTCTTAGGAATAACATTCAGGCTTAAAAAGACAAAATATCGATTGAGTATTCGTGGGGAAACTTGACATGATACACTGGGGGTGTCGAACTTGCCATAATCCATCAGGGAAAGGGTAAATTTTCAACCACTTCCGCCCTACTACAACGCCTTTCATGTAGTTAAATGTTTCTGGTTTAGCTTTGTTGTAGCAAAATCAAAGTTCGAATTTATATATACATTACTATGACTGTTGAATAATCCACACCTTGAGATATATACACCAGCACACAAATATATAATTTTTGTGATACAATTTAATCAAGAAAATTTTAGTTTTTTTTGCATAAATTGAGAAAAACAATGTACCTATTTTGTAGATTTAATTCAGACATAGTCCGAAGTTGGAAACGCCACAGGCCTTAGAAATTGACACTAAGAATTTTGTGTAGTATGAGACATGTTTTCCTATTGTTTCGGGGGAAACCGGTGATTTGTTTGATATTTGAAATATTTTTTCCGATCCCAAAGTCATTATATACCCACGACTTGAAACTGTAATTCCGTACACTTGATTCTGTACCATATACAAACGGTGTAAATTAATGTACCGACACCATTTTCCCTGAACAACCTCTATTCAATCCATTTAGGATCACGATGAATTTGAAAGCTAAGGTCAAGGCAGCCCCCGCAATCGTATATACACGCGTATAGTCGCCGAACAAATATCCGAAATATAATTGTAGTTTTGTCGTAAAAATGTTAACAACAAACAGTATATTTAGCACAAAAACTTTAAAATCTTAAAGAACGAGTAAAAAGATAACATTGCAAACTCAAAATCTCCAAGTTTGACTGAGTAGCAAGTCATTTTATTTTTGTTATATCGCTGCAATCTGGTGTCTGAATATAATAATGTTAAACTGAGCCAATTATATAGTTTTATAGTTACGTTATAGTAAATAAAACCAATACTACATGTATATACTGGCGCGGTGCTATGTAAATAAAGAATATATCACACAACCGTAGGTTAGGCTGTGTACGCAAATACAGTTTACTGAGTAGGCGGTTACCTTTTTCATCCTCCAAATGTTCCGATCTTCAAATAACCCGTTAGTAATTTGGCCTGGAACCAGGATGATGTAGAGGTCACGCAGTATATGTAATAATTTATCGGTGAAGAGCTTGGTTTCCGGTGAGACGATACTTTAGCTTCAAAGAGTTTTAACAAATATGAGAATTACAGCTGATGTAATGAACCCAAGGTGATCTGGTTAGATCAGTCTTTGTGAAGACTAATGTGACAAATGTGCCTGCTCTGCGGCTGGGCACTGAGGTAATATCTATTACTTATAATGACCACGTACACAACTATTAACATAATGACCACGCACACAATGTCGAAGCCATGCATTAATGTAAGTCTCACTATTGATTGAAGAAATTAACCTTGCCAGATATGACAAAAATACTTTACTTTGGCTCCATCGCTGTTATAAGATCCATTTGCGATGTTACTCAAGGAATCGACCAAAAACTAGATAGCTCAGTGTTTGAGTACACAGTTCGCACCACAGCAAATCGGTATCAATCATTCTAGACTTGGCAAAACGCTGTGCGAACTAGTTCGGGCATTAAAATAATAAATCTGAAACTAATCGATCGCTTGATTAAAGATCAATTTCAGCCGGCGATATTGATGTTCCAGCCAGCCAGATGTTCCAGGTTATTTATTTATTCAAATAATTAAAACAGATTTGATTATTACATAGTAAGTAAATCGAGCGATAGCCTAAATTTTGAATAAAGATACAACCAATAGATTGCATAGAATAAAGCCAAGCATTGTTCTCCAATTCCATTGTAGATTTGCATGTTGTTATAGCTAGTAAATTTGCAGTCGATGGACTCAATAAGCGACAAGCAGTAATTGAATGTCACACTATAACCGTACACGTCAGATTGCAAACTTTCATGTTATCAGTAAGGTGACCACGATAAAAATAGATCTCATAATCGGATTCTTATAATCGGAAAAACAAGGAAATGGAAAAGGTGGAATTGGGAAAGCAGAAAATAAAAAAATTAGAAAAAGTGAGAAATGACGAGATAGGGAAAGGGAGAAATAAGTAAAACGGAAAATCGGAAAAGTGGGAAACTAAGGCAGCCAAGTGTGTAAAAATTGTAGTTTGGGAAAATAAGAAATATAAGAAATGCGAATTTGGGAAAACGGAAAGCATGAAATCTCGAAATCGGGAAAATGCAATATTGGGAAAACAGGAAATGAATGACAGCTGAATTCCTGCGTTTGTTGACGATCAGTAAAAATTTCCTCGTATTGTAACATCACTGTACGCACTTTCCCAACGACTACGCACGTTTCCAACGACTGAGCGTGATAAATTTTCTCCATTTTTATTTTATAATAGTTATTAGCTCTCTTAATTGCCATATATGGCTCCTCATTAAAAGCGAGAATAGACTTTGATGAAATATAATCTGCGCGGAAGGAGCAAAGTCAATAGCTGTCGTGCCTAAAATATTTCACTAATTTCGTTGAATAATAAATCGAAAAACATTATTTTCTTACGAAATTCCAAACATTGAATTTTCTATCTGTTATTGTACTTAACTGTTATCGTTATTCAAATTAAAACCATTTTATAGTGAAGCTATGCGGACCCACAAGCAAATTATGGTAGCCCTCGTCTTTTTGTTTAACTTGAGCGGTGAAGGTCCTACACATCCCCCAACCGCGAACCTCCCCTCCTTTCGATGCCTCGCACCACTGCCCGCCACCGTCCGCCTCACCCCAGCCCCCACACCCCTCCTGAGTCCACACGATTTTCCTGAGGCCCCGCACTCCCTCCTGAGGCCCCACCCTCGCCTTCCGAAGCGCCGAACGCCGCCCCCTTCGAAGCGCCAAACGCCCCGCCCCCTGAGGCCCCGCCACCACCCGACCGGAAACTATTGGCAAACATCGTGGGAAAATTGGTAAACGTTATCGAAAAATACACGTTTCTCTGGAAAGTGAAACAACTGTGAAGGGCCCCCGCGGTCAGGAGGTTTGGGGGCACTAAGTCCGGTGTGAACATGAGGCACGCAAAACCATGGTGTTTGCGTGTGCGTTTACCAAGATATTTCCATTGGCTGAACGGTTCATGTCAAGTTTAGGCGCTTCCCGACTGTCCCAGGGACAGTCAATTTGTGAATTTATGTGTGTCTATAACATTGCTGTGTGTCTAGCTGAATCGTCACTTCTAAATGGCCCCATTATCCCAACTGTCTCGATTGTCCCAGTTGGACAGTGCAAACCCAACAGTTCCAATCGGGGCAGTTGGGACAGTGGAAACCCAACTGTCCCGATTGTCCCAATTGACACAGTTGGGACTGCCGGGACAGTGGAAACATTTGGAGCGATCGCGTTTAAATAGGAATATCGGAAAGTTTGGGACAACTACTGGGCCTGTCCACATCATTGAAATTGAATAAACCGAAGTTAGCTATGGATACGTTTTGTTTCTTATTCCGCGCTTAACAGAAATTTTGGCAATTTTACTTTGCTTTGGAAAAATTTAGTGCAGTTTTCCTTCAAACATTTTGTTAATCCATATAATGACAACGTTTTAATATGACTTAATATATAACGTTATATTGTCACAAGGTGAGTTCATGACTGACATAGTACTGCGCAAGTGCGCATCATAGTAATTGACTGAGGGTAACTTCTATATGTGGCGTTTCATTTATGCGTCTATCACACTGAAGTGCGTGCACGAATTGCACTCCGTAGACCCGTCGCACAACGACTTCAAGCAGATGGAAGACAACGGCTTTCCATTGCACGCAAAATGAAGACTAGGGATTTCCACTGCGCGAAAAGTGATGACAACGGTTTTCTATTGCCCGCAAAATGAAGACAACGGTTTTCCAATGCACACAAAACAAAGACAGCGGTTTTCCATTGCACCCAAAATGAAGGCAGCGACTTTCCATTACCCGCAATTGGTGATATTGTTGCCCCTTCCAGTTTGATATTTGTGCCCCCCTGGAGTTTCATATTTGTGTCTCCCTCCAGTTTGATATTGGCGCCGTCTCCAGTTTAACGTTGGTGTCCTCCTTCGGTTTGATATTGGTGCCCGTCTTCAGTTTGATATTGGTGCCCCCTCCATCTTGATAGTGGTCCCCCAGATTGATATCGGTGCCAGCCTCCAGTTTGATATTTATGCTGCCGTCCAGTTTTACATTGGCGCCCCTCTAGCTTGATATTGGTGCCTCCTCCAGCTTAATATTGGTCTCCTTAAAGCTTGATATATCTGCCCCTCCAGTTCGATATTGGTGTCCCTCCGGTTTGATATTGGTGCCCTCCTCCGGTTTGATATAAGTGTCTTCTTCCAGTCTGATACTGGTGCCTCCTCCAGTTTGATATTGGCGCCTCCTCCAATTTGATATTGGTATTCCCCTCCAGTTTGTTACTGGTGGTTCCTTCAGTTTGATAATGGTGTAACCCCTAGAGTTTGATATTGGTGCCCTTTCCAGTTAAAGACTGCTGTTCCCCCACGTTTGATATTGGTACGTCTCCAGTTTGATATTGGCTCCATGCTCCAGCTGGATATTGTTCAAACTCTAGTTTGGTATTGGTGCCCCCACCAGTTTGATAATGAAATAAAACAATAATATAGGAAACACTCATATTCCTGCATATGTAGTTCAGCATGAATCACAACGTGGATTAGAAATTTTATTTAATTTTGACACACGTTGGCTCAAATTGACTCTGTGTCATCGGGATACTCAGAAAATGAGACATTTAACGTAGTGTGTTTGCAACGTATACATGCGATTGATTTTGCTTTTCGAAATACTTTCCTTTACGCATGAGTAAAGTTAAGGTGCGCTCGTTACCACCCCCTTTTATCATTAGCGATTAGAGGCAGTTAGCTTGTTCTGCATACCAGCGATCCGTTAACATATACAAGAACATGTAATTAGTATTTTAGGCAACGCATCCAATCGTGGCCCAACTTCTACTTAGGATTAAACCCTTAGGGGCGCTACGTTATAACGCTAAAAATGAACAGCTCACAGCAGGGGATTCGGGGCAGGATTCGGGCCCCCCGTCTTAGCCTTTTAGGCTTAGTGTATGTCTCATAGAAGGATCTTAGCTTAAACTAAGATTAAGGCTTAGGCTTCGTATGGGCATGACCTGCATTTTATTTACTCCCCTCAGGGTACTTTGGCCCAAATCGCTAAGTAACAAAAATTGTCCTATTAACGGTTACTTCAAAAATATTAAGTAACAGATTTGTGACCGTCTGACATTTGAGATGGAAACTTTTTATTTTATTACTGTTCGAAAATTCCACCGTTTAGTGATTTAAAACTGTCCATCAGATGTAATGTAGCGAACTACATGTACTATTATCAATAAAGCGAAATGTGTTAGCATAACGAAAAAATTGTGGAATGCGACTTGCCGCGTTGTGCATTATGAGACGATTAAGTGACCAAACAGCAAATAGATGCATTGTGTTAGCGAACAGAAATTACCCCGTTTAGTAATTCATCGCTCTGAGTTCGTGAACTAAACTTTTTAATATTGAAATTGGCTATTGCAATGACTGTTTTGTTTTCTAACATCGTTTTGTGCATAGTGTCAAAACACGATAGTAGAATTTGCAGCGTAAACTTTACTCATGCATTACAATTATAGCTAAATATTTTTCTCATTGGTTTGACCGTATGGGGCAACGAAATTTCACCCATAGAATAGAGAAACTCAGCGAGATAATGTTCATTGAGAGGGAACTGAACCGACTAGTAGACTGGTTTCTGGACATCTTACGTGAAGGGTAGTCGTGTCTGATGTGGTTCAATGCAATTGTTGTAAATACAGCAAACTAAATTGATACCATAATGCTCTGCCAAATCTAAACTATAATGAATATATGCTATCACGTTATCATCAAGCAATTCACTCCAGCACCTTAGCATCCTCGTCCAGTTTAGCGCGTACACTATGGTTGTTTTTGTATCAAAACCAAGAACTGAATCGTACACGTCCATATTCATGCCGACAACATTCACATTTTAGAACAAGAGCTATATGATGTACAAACGGAATTTGCATGCATGTGCATTTCTTCATTTCGGACGATTGTTCGCGTTCAATGAATAACATGCTA